>JAHWFP010044387.1:0-20574 GCA_023313725.1 Lithobius niger | reverse complement strand
CAAGTCAATTCCGGACTTGGAATTAATTGATTCAGGGAAAAGGCACGGAATCAGGCCACAAATGGCCGCCTCGATCCATCATTAAATGGGCCCAAATCAATTCCGGACTTGGAATCGAACTGATGCACGGGAAAAGCAAGGGATCCGCCCACAAGCCTCCGTTCATAATTAAATGTAATGGGCGCAAGTCACTTCCTGACTTGGAATTAATTGACTCATGGATAAAGCAAGAGATCCACCCACAAACAGCTACTCGCTTCATAATTAAATGGGCCCAAGTCAAGTCCGGACTTGGAATTAATTGATTCAGGGAAAAGGCAAGAGAGAGATCCGTCCACAAAAATGGCTGCTCGCTTCATAATTAAATTGGGTGGGCTCAAGTCAATTCCAGGCTTGGAATTAAATGATTCAGGAAAAAGGCAAGAAGTTGCCCACAAATGGCCGCATCGCTACATAATTAGATGGGATGAGTGCAAGTCAATAACGAACTTGAAATTAATTGACTCAGGTAAAAGGCAAGATATCAAACCACAAATAGCCACCTTGTTTCAAAATTGAGTGGGAAAGCACACAGGAAAATTCCTTCCTTAATACACAGTAGTTTTCCTAATTGAAGGGCTCTGTAGCTAACTAAAAACTGTTCAGAATGTACTATAAATACATCAGCAGTTTGTTTTTAACGTTTTGAATTAAAAATCTCCAACTATAGAGCAGTGACATTTGCCGCCATATTGGCACCAGTATGGGTTTTGGAGGGCATAACTACAAGGTGCACTGCATAAGAATGGAGGGAAAAACAACGGAAGAGCGGATTTCTTAGGCTTAAAATAACGTTGTTTTCTCCAACAACAAAAATCGCGCGTTTTAGGTCTAAGAAATCACTCTTCACAGCATCGGCTTCAGTATGACGCCCTTCTGTTTCTCTCTGCAGTGCCCCTTGCAGCTAACCCATTAAGGCTCCAGCATTTAGAGTTACAATAATACTATACAATAATACTACGTCGTGTCACTGCTCTATACTAACTTGTGCTGTGTATGGCAGCCAGAAGATACTACATGCAACTCCAAATTCAAAATATCTGCCAATATCTGAAGCAGCTCCTGCAGCCAGAAGATAAGGAAATCCAAACAACATAGTTGCGTGACTAGATAATAGACCAATCGTAAACGGCTTACCTCAGGTATAACGTGGCCATGACGCCTGCACGCCAGCCAATCAGAGATTAAGGGAGAAGCAAGTCTGGCTTAACAGTATGGGTTGATGGCAACATCCAATGAGTTACATTGCTCGGCCTTTGAATGCCCGTTTAAACTCATTTTTGTATCGTACTTAACGAGCTAAAACTATACTTTGTTCCACATTATGTTTCCAGAAAACTGACTGTATATGACGCCACGTTTTCTTCCACTACGAGTGCAAAAAAACCGTAAACATCCCATTTGTAAACTCTAACAGTAACTTTGTTGAGTCTACAAGTGTGATATACACATGTTTTTGCACTCTTAGTGCAAGGAAACGAGTCGTCATCCAGTCAGTTTTCTGAAAACATAATGTGGAACAAACTACAGCCCGTGTTAGACATTGTGGTTAGACGTTTGTAACCCATGTGTTACACTGAGGCCCAAGGAAAATCAAAATAGGCAGTTTTTGTTAAGTCTTTTCAGGGAACTAATTACCGGGGGGGGGGGGGTCAAGAAAACCGTACATCCATTTTAACGAGCTCGAAACAAGCTTTTCGATGGTGTAACTTTCAAGCCTCTAGCTCAGGCCACAAGAAAAGATGCTACTTGGCTAAGATGCTAATAAATATGACATGCCAAATGATAAATAACACATCCACAAAATATTCTTTAGGTTTGATACATACACTCTTCAAGTTTGGGATTTGAGCATTACGTGTCAAAGAAACGTGGTCAGCTAAATAAAATAAAAACAATAAAATAAAATGCGCTTGTAAACCAAACAATGTTGTTCATGAGGCGTTATGCATTTTTTTTATATAAAACTTGATATTTCGACGAAATAGTTGGCTTTTTTCGAACTAAATGGAATAACAGTGTTCAAATAATACTGGAAGTTGCTTGAACAAGTAAATGTTTATGCTGTACGAGTCTGTAATGACATAGACGCAATTTGTACCACCAAAAATCGCCGCGCTGGGCACTTTTCACGTCAAGCGTTCATACAGAGCTTAAATACTGTCGAACAATCTTTTTTTTTTCGTTCTTAACGGACGTCTTTGTAAATGCTTGCAGTAGTCAGGTGCAAAGCATAGGGTCATAGTAACGGAGAAACACAACCACAGGTGGGGTGCTGGTTTCCACTCGGTTAACCACAAAGCTATGGCTTGACTCGATCAAGAACTTCATGATTTCGACAAGGGAAGAATGAAAAGGTGGTGGTAGTCTTGTAAAAAGGAGGGGGGGGGGGGACCGGGGAGAAACGAGGAGTAGGGGGAATTGTGGGTCGTCAATAAGGGGGTTTGGGGAGTGAAGTTCTACCTGTAGTAGTCGTGAGGAGAGAAAAAGAGAGGACGTGTGGGATAGAAGTCAGAAGGTCAACCGACGTATGATTGGAATTCATTTTTGTGCACTTGAGTGAATATTTTTAGATAACCGTATCGGAATGTGGTTGCTAACAGGTGATAGATTGCACCTAGATTCCGTTAATGGGGAATTTCATATCGCGATGATGTCATTTGCCCTGCGCAAGATGCTCACCTCCCCTCCAAATACTCTTCACCTCCTCACACAGAGATAGTGGTCGTGGTAGCTGAGCGGTGAGAGAGCTCTGCCTCGTTGCTGGAGGTTTGCGGATATGGTCGAATCCCTGGAATGGGGATCTTGGCAAAGTCCCTGCTAGGGCTGCCGGCCAGGGTAGCGTGAGACGCTACTATACTCTTTCAGCATCTATGGGAACTAATTCTGGCCAATTCTGAACAATCTTTCGTACCCAACGATGATAGGAAGTTTCACAGTTCAAATCCCCGGGTTGGTCCCTCCCTTTACCAGATATTTCTTCTTCTCAAAAAGTCTGGTAATGTTCGAAATTGAGCCGGTTCAGCAATACAAGCATTAAATTGCTTCGATTGACTTAAGGCTCAAAGAAATTAATTAAAAAAAAACAAGCGGCTACAGCAAACTGCCTAGTCGCACCGGTCTTCTGTACAGTTCCTCCATTTCCAATGTTGAGGCGCACACCTGTATCATACACTATAAGAGCTATCTCTATTATACTAATCTAAAAGCAGTAGCCATCACAATTGTCGGTTAAAAATGTGTTAGCTTTTAGGCCTATTTCACATTTTAGGCATAATTGTCAGCTTTTAGGCCTAATTTTAACCAGCAGTTTTAATTTCGTAAGTAACAGCTAACGAAGATATGGATTGTATAGTAACCCTATTTATTTTTGCAACACGGTGCGCCAGTTACAGTGTTGCAACATAATGCGCAATGTAGCCTATATAGAGAAGTGGTAGTTGGGAAGTGACGAGAAAGACGCTGTTGATGAACTCGTAGCCACTTGACGTTGCCATGGTAACATGATTTTATGCCTAATTTTCAATTTTAGGCCTAATTTTGAAAATGCAGTTTTAATTTCGTATCAGTAGCAGATATAGGCCTAATGGAGAATTTGGTTCGACGGTAAGCCTATTCATTCATGCAACGATGCGACGATACTATTTTAAACGAAGCTAAAATCCATTTGTTTTTATTGAGTGTTACCTTAGGATTTTAAATCGACGGTCAAATGTCATTATTTAATTTAGTTACGTCGAAGAATTCTATTAGCTATAAGGAAGTAACGATGTTTTAATATCCCATGTCACTTCCGTACTACCACTGATCTATATAGGCTACGTTGCGCGTTATATAACACTGTAACTGTGTGCGTGTAGGCGCACCGTTTTGGAAAAATGAATAGGCTTACTAACTTCTCACTCTGAATCTAACGTTGTAAACAATGGTCGTCAATATCTGGTGAAGTTGAAAAAAGCGACGGACGGACGGACAAAGTCGTTGCAATAGTTTTCTCAGTCGGTACGGCTGTACAGAAGACTAAAAACCAGGGCGAACTATATATATTTGCATCGTTTTTCGACCGTATGGTTAGGCTACCGGCACCGTGTGTTCCGCATGCGTACTCAATCTCGAACTGAGATTGTTGTGACATCGTAATTATTTAATATGCTACCGTTCACCACCACGTGTGGGCAGGTTCGGAATAGAAATTAAAAGCACCAATTATAAAGAATCATAAAAAAACCCTGAAAAGTGCACAAATAAACAGTAAACACACAACGCTTCGGGAATTGCTGCACCCCGTTACCAAGCGCAAAGAAGTTTAAAAGTACAGCCACAGCCACCTACAGTAAAGGCCGGATCAGATTAAGACAAATTAGGCAAGTAAAATCAACTATTGACATAGAAGGAAACGCAAGTTTGCTAGGTGCTGCCATCTCTACACCAAGCGGCGAAATTTCAAACTAACCGACCAGGGTTCTGAATTCTGTCAACAGATGACGCCACTTGGCAAACTTGCCGCGTCGTTATTTGATTCGCCGTTTTGCGGAGCACTGTGGGAGGCAAAGATGATACGGCCTTTACTGTAGGTGGCTGTGGTACAGCACACGTAGTATCAGGGATGGGCACAATTCCATTTCAAGTGAGACATCAAGTGAGACATCAAGTCAAATCACATCCATTTCTACCTACATACTGTTGATAAGCAGTTCAATTCCAGGTCAATTCCAACTCAATTTCATGAGTCAGGTTCAATTTCAACCAAGTCACTGCCATGGTTCAATGCAATTAAAAACATTGCAATATTTTGCCTATGCTATTTGAAATCATTTCTAATCAATTAATATTTGTTTCTCATTTTGACAAATCGATTCCAAGTCAGTGACATGCCGTTGATCCAGTCTAGTTCCAGGCAATTCCCGGTTGATTCAGGAAATATTTTGATCAATTCCGTTCAATTCCACCCAATTCCGCCTATACGTCGAGGATATAGTTTCAGTTAAATTCTGACGAAATTTTAAGGTATCATCGCTGAAAATTTAGACGATGTTGGTTTATTTTGGAGCATAAATTGGGTAAATCGATTTGGATTTTGTGGAATTGGCCTCACTGAATTTTGGGTTGAATCAAATCAGATCAAAACAAGGATTTTAAGTTAAATAAAAATCAAATCGAATCTAGGAATGGACAATTGATTACTTTTGAATTGAATTGATGACAATTGATGAATTGATGACTTGGCAAGTCAAGTCAACCTGAACATAACATGGGGTGAATTGATGGTCGTCAAATCAATTCATACCAATAATATTGGCCCAAGTCATCAATTCATCAATTGAAGAGGAGTCCAAATCAAGTCAATGGAATGGAAGATTAATAAAGTCAAGTCCATGAATTCATAACCTGGAATTGTCCAACGTAGAATCAATTCCACCAAGTCCACAAAAGTGGAATTGTGTCAATTAATTCCAGGTCCGGAATTGGCTTGCGCCCATCACTGCGCAGCGTTACGCCATGGTCAAGGCTAACACAAATACACAAACGATTTACAAAATAAAAAAAAAATAAAACTTTGTCAGCCTTTACCTATTACTAGCCTGTTCCTGCTCAGGGAAGCTTAGGTTTCATTTTAAGTGTTTGGTTTTTTAAATCTGAAAATTGTTTGTGTATTGTGTTGGCCTTGACCAGGGTAGAAGAATGTATAGGTGGTGCCACTCTTTCTCTGACAACGGTAAACAGTTTGGACCAAAGATGTACCTGCTTTCAACGATTTACCGCCAGAGGGCGCTGTCGTGAAGTAACGGGAAGCGCAAAGCATCATGGGGATCAAAACTATTTAGCGTTACTAAAACAAATTGATCACGATAAGAATACTAAATTAATCGGCTTAAAATATATCGCAATTCAGATTAGGACATTAAAATAATTTTAAGAAAGATCAGAACTGGCTAATCAAGTTTTATTTTTAAAAACCAATATTCAATTTTAAAACGGTTTGTCGTTACAAGTGGAGCTAATTATTATCACATACGGTTTTGTGTTCGGAGAACGTTCAAGTAGCGTCCTCATCGGCCGTTCAGTCTGAAGCGTCTTCGGTGGTTTACGCTTAGTGTAACGAACTGTATACAGTTTGAATCGAACACAGAATAGGTTCTTCAACTTCGGATGTTGCCCACGCACGATTATTTCGTCTGTTTCCGCAGGTATTGTCGCTATTATCATGGTTACCATGGCAACGATGCCGCCATGTTTTATTTCAAGTTTCGCCTCCTATACCCGGACCAGACAAGTGCTGCTTCTGGTGCCGTTGTTGGAAGCAGGTCTTTTTTTACCCCCCTTTTTCAGAAAAGCATCACTACCTACTTAATCTACCCTGGCCTTGACCATGGCATTATACTGCGTGTGCTGTACTTTTAAACTTCTTTGCACTTGATAACGGATTGCAGCAATCCCCGAAACGTTGTGTTCTTACTGTATGATTGTTGACTTTTAAGGCCTTTTTATAATTCGGCACGTTTGGAAGAAATCGGGTGGTGATTGGCCTAATTAGTTATGACGTCATTTTTCAAGTCTGATGAGTGTTCAAGTAAAAATTGTTGTTGTGGTTTTGTTTTTAGGGAGCGGCAAATCCAAACTATCTGCCCAACAACGATGAGAGGGACAATTTACCTGTAGAAAATCCAGCAACACTTTTACAACAGTGGGCCGGTGTAAGCGATGTAGAGGACAGTTTTTGTCGAATGCTGTCCCAAGGAGATAGAAAATCGTACGAGGTGGTTGGCCACCGGGGATGTTTTCTAACTCCGAGGACTGCATTCGAAAAATGCTGTCCTCTAAATTGCTGACACCGGCCTATTTATGTAAAAAAGTGTGGCAATAAATGTTTCATTACCGTACTTTAATAGGTTCTAACGTCATTTTATTAACAATTTGAAGGCAGTTTTCATTACAAGTTGCAACAATTATGAAGACGTGTGCAAATTACGTTGGATCTTTGTAACAATGTACGTTGGATCCTTCAGAATGTTGGCAAAGCATGAAGTCACAGTCATTGTTGATGCATCAATGACCTAGGGCCGAGGCCACAATAAACATATAACTGAATTGAATTGAATGATTTAGCTGTCTCTTTCATGGGTCCAAAGTGTCCACTCTTAACTTACTGAGAGTTGATTGTTGTAATAGTATAAATCAATTGACAAGTTAGCAGTACAGGCTATAAGTACTGTGGACTGCATGGTCGTCTGACCGTTCATACTCGATAAGAATCAATCAATCAATGTTTGGAATAAGTATGAATGTATATTTTTCAAATTGTTGTGCCAACTGTTCTTACGCTATAACAACATTCAACTCCCAACAGTTAAAAGTTGGGTGAAATGTTGGGGGAACAAGTAGCACAACAATTCCAAACGTAAAGTGTGCAAAGTTTACTTATTCGAGACATTGTTGTAACTCTCCGGTTAAAACAATGAAATGACAAAAATATGGTAATACGTAATCCATCGAATGCTTCTACAGCTTCTTAGGGCACCAAAACACAGACATCACATTGCTGTTTACATTATTTACGCAGTTATTACGTCTTGAGCACTGTTGAAACGATGCAGTTGGCTTGGAAGCTTCTTCGGGTGTCAGTCTGAAAAGTCAATGCCCGACAAATCACGTACAATGTGCGATGCAGAGCAGGATTCTGATCGCTGATGCCATCAGGGTCCAAAATCAACAAACTAGTAAAAGCATTGTTTAAAAGTCGCCCAAAGCCAAATCATCAGGAAGTCGCCTAAGATCGACTTTACCGGAAATCCATTGTTTAAAGTCGCTTAAGATCAGCGTAACAAGAATTGCATTTCTTTAAAAGTCGCCTAAGATCAACTTGACAGGAAGTGCATTGTTTAAAAGTCGCTTAAGATCAACTTAACAGGAAGTGCATTGTTTAAAAGGCACCTAAGATCAACTTAACAGGAAGTGCAGTGTTTAAAAGTCACTAATGATCAACTTGACAGGAAGTGCATTGTTTAAAACTCGCCTAAGATCAACTTAACAGGAAATGCATTATTTAAAAGTCACTTAAGATCAACTTAACAGGAAGTGCATTGTTTAAAAATCGCCTAAGATCAACTTGACAGGAAGTGCATTGTTTAAAAGTCCCCCCAAAATCAACTTATCAGCCCCAAAAATCAAGTTTCGGGAAAAGCATTGTTGACCCAAGTCAACAGTGGGACAGATGCCCCGGGTTTGGGTTCTGCTCCCTCATGTAAAAACAAATCACTTTAGAAAAAGCACTTTTTTAAAAAAAATTGGCCGAAGCGCGACTTACGAACACATTTTAAACAATATAGTAAATGTAAAATTATTATAAAGAAGGAAGGGAAAGGTGTAACCACTTTCTTAATGGAAAAGCAAAAAAAAAAAAAATAAAAAAACTCTATTCTCGCGACAGTTACACGTCTCTATCTTCTAAATTTGCAAATACTAATTTGCGTCATTACCCCTCTCATCTCGTAATCTACCTTCAGCCCCAGAACCTTATTACGAAAAGTCATTAAATTTTCAACAAGGTGAAACCGGGGTCACCCGCCCGTCAAGGTAGAGATCCGAGTTATATCTCCCCCCCCCCCCCCACCTCCCCATGCCCACCATCCTCCATCCTCCTCCTCGCAACTGGTACAAAAGCGAGAAACTTGCTAGCAGCAAGGCATGTCATACCACTTTTGTGCATAGAGAAGGAACTGCGAATACCATCACGTGCTCAAGGATGGAGTAGCCGTCGAGCTGTATAAACGATTGCGGATGAACGTGGGGGAACTAGGGGGTGAAATGTGGGGGGTGAAAATAGGGATGGGAGGGGGGGGGGATGTAGAGCCAGCGCTAACAATTTACAAAGAATCAACACATAACTGATTTTTTTTTAATTCTTTCAAATCAGCAGAGTGAAAGTTGAAGACGTATATACGAAATGTGGTTATAGTGTCGAAATGGCGAAGGGGGGGAAGCCTAATTCAAACTGGGGGATTGAAACCTATACCAGTGGAAAGTTTAGACGCTATAAAAGGAGGGAAAACGACTTAAAAACTGTAATTATGGAGTTTAACTGAACCACGATAAATCCCTAAATTTTGGTACTTGCCGACGCAAATTTTCATTCTCTTCTCATTTCATTTTATAAAAATGGGGGAAATGTTTTTTTTTTAGTTCTCTAAATGATTTTTTTTTTGTTCTCCAAACACGTTTTTTAACCACGTAAAACGGTGGACCCGGCCGTGTTAAAGATGCCGCGGCCATGTTTTGTGATGCAAAGTAGCACGAAAAGGTGACTTAAAAAAAAAAACCGGATAGTAATGTATGTTCCACACTATGCTGACTTTTTTTTTTCCGGTTATTTTCGGTTTCCTATTGTTTTTGTAGTTATTGTTGTTAAGTAGGGTAGGTTATGTTATGTTTGTGTTGTGTTTTTATTGTGGTTTTTATTGTGGTGTTATTGCGGAAGAAAAATAATTTCCGTCTCCTTTCATCGCGATGTCAATCAGGTTTTCTTGCTACACTGTATTTTGCAAGATGACCAGCGTTTTATATCATAACCGTTTTACGTACATTTTCAATATTTTTTTTCAGTAATTAGGACAAATTTCCCCAGGTTTTTTAGTGTGAAATCGGAAGAGGATGAAAATCGGCGTGGGTTAGTAAAAAAAAAAATTGAGTGATGTAGCGTGGTTCGGCAAAACTCCATAATTACCTCATAATTGCTTAGGTTGTAAATTTTTAGTCCTGTCAAACCGGCTAGTACTAGCTGGCTTACACCTGTAAATTCGTACAAACCTTGACGCACAAACGCCCAGACAATTCACCGCTATGAAATCAAACATGTTAGGGTTAAACATTTCATGGCATGAAACAAACGTTAATAAAAAGGCGGTAAATCAGACCTTTCACAAATGTTAAAGCTAATAAATTCGATATGTTATTCTCCACAAAATTAGCATGATTCCTGAAAGGATAAAATAAAATGAATAGGAAAAGGCAAGAGTAGTTTAATCGGGTGATCCGAAAAAGAAGCCTTATTCCAGCACAGAACACTTTTACAAAAGCTCGGTGTTTTAACTGATAACAAAACTTTTAAAGCAGCATACAACACTAAGCACTTGTCCTCGCCTCGTCACAAACAAGAACAAAGCAGTATCCGCCGACAATAAAACTAAAGCAAGTCAACTACTAAACATAATAAAATCTGGACGTAACAGTTCTTGAACCCTTTTATTAGCAGTACTTAAACCCAAACTCTGAACAGTTAAGAGTTGAAAAATGATTTCTTGGATAAGTTTCTGCAGCAAAGGCATGTAGCTGTCCGTCGCTTGTCCTTTGATTAATACTTTTTTTTCTGTTTAACTCTACGCCTTCTCAAGAAATCCAGGCTCAATTTTAAACAGTAGCAGTTTTTAACAGCAGAAAGAAACGTATTTAATCGTAAATAAGTTAACATACAGTTGTTGATTACATTATAGGCCCTGAGGCAAGGTGGCCTGATGGTTAGCATGACCGCCTCATGTGCCAGAGGTCTCGGGCTCGAGTCGGGCTTGAGTCCAGCTTCAGCCACCCTCGCCATTTTCGAGAAGAGAAGGTCCCTGTGTGCTTGGTAACTAGTTGTGCATTTGGTATCATCTCTTGCAGTTTTTCATCAAAATGAATTTGTTGCTTTCCTATTCTTAAGGACGGCAGCTGGTCACCGGGTAGTAAAGGTCACTACACTCTCGTTTCGCCGACTCCCCTTCTGCCGAAACCGTTTCGCCGACTCTCAAGTTATTTTAGTGCCATAAAAAACGCACAAACAATTCTATGATAATTCGTTAAGCAATGACACTAAACAGAAAAGAGCAAGCCATTTCGATTTGAAAATTTAAGGTGGTGCTTAATTCAGGTACGCCACATGCGCCCATAATTTGTTAAAAAAGGACACGAGTTCGCTCATTTAAAAAAAAAAATAGTAACGTTTCTTTTCATGGTTAAATAGGTGTTTGTTGTTGTTTGTTAAATAGATGAAATTCGTAGTACATAATAAAATTTTACGAATGATACAAAGAAGCTAATACTGCAAACTGCCAAAAATTTTCTTTGCCCCCGGTGAGGGGGGGGGGGGGGGGGGGGGGGCTTGGCATCTGGGGTTGGCTGGCGCCATTCTACTGTCGATTCGAGCACCAGACACTACAGGGCCCTTCTTGTGAAAATACGGTTCATCTTAAATTGTTACTCTACTGTTAAGTAACTACGCTACTGTCAAATAATTATTTCTTAAAGTGGTCAAGTTAGGCTATGTCTTTAGATATCTGAGAATTATTTTTTTTATTTTTTGCGGTCGGCGAAACGGAAGTATATCTTTACTGATTCGGCGAACAGGGATTCGACGAAACGGTTTCGGCGAAACGGGAGTCGGCGAAACGTGGGTGAACCATAAGGGTCCAATGCTTACCGGCCTCGTACTCACGAACGTCTAGACCCTTGCTGTCAAAGCTTTTCCGGGTTCCTTCTAAGATTTGACTTTTAGACCCTTGCTCCTAACACTTAACGATCCGTTTTTCTTTATTAATATAGACTAGCGTCGTACCCGGCTTCGCCCGGGGATTTGTTTGACCCGTGGTTGTTTCCCAGTATTTGTTCGGTGCTGCCTGATCGTTCACTGCAACAGTCGATTTTTGTTTGCGTTAACACTCCCCCTTTCCACCAATCCTCTCCCTCCCCTCTCCCCTCCTCCTTTTATCCCGTCCTCTCCCTCTCCTCTTGGTTTCCTTCCCTTCTCCTCTTTGCTATACGTAGTTGAACACGTACCCAGCTCAGCTCCCGTGCTTGTTTGTTTGTTTTCTAGGTTCAGTTAATGCGTAATCGTATGCTTAATGGTAACAGCTCACTTTGCCCCTCTCCCGGTCTTTCGCTGTGGCTTAAGCGTCATGTAATACTTGCCCCTGAGATTACTACGGTGTTTAGTTAGAAGGATAATTGTTAGAGCAAATTGTTAGTCGAGGCAACAATGTGCCAATTTCAACTTCTTTTCAGGGCAACAACGTCCCAGTTTCAACTTCATGCCAAAGAATTGACACACTCGTACGTTTTCATTGTTCCCCTTCCGGGGGTCGTTGCAGTTGCTTCATTTCTGCTATGAGACTTTGGTTTATAAGATTTTGTTCAACATAACTTAAACCACCTTTTCAACAGACATCAGAGGATAGTAAAGACGAGAGACAACATTTTCCTGTAATGAATCTGTTCAGCGTTGATTTACACAGGATCCGTGTTAAAAATGCCAAACTGGTGAAACTCGTATGGTAAAACGGGAACGGAATTTTTGATTCCAACTGTTTTCAACATGCTTCCAACAAATCTAAGAGATTTAAAATACGTTACAGAAATTAAAAGAGAAATTTAAAAATGGGTTTTAACATTTGGTGGTTGCTAACAAAAGCTTAAAATTTATGATTAACTCGATTATGTTGTTCGGTTTTAAAAAGAGTTTCCTTGTGCTTTCCGCCATACAGTTATTGTCGCTTTCAGAATGGAAGTAGTGGTAGGCTGTAGTGATTGTAATTTGAGCTACTTTTATACTAGTACATTACACCTAAGTTAGATTAATAAAGCAAGAAAATTATTAATATTATTATTTACTTGTATAGAAATTAAGAAAGTTGATTCTTTTAGATATCTGGGAATAAATTTAGATAATAGATGGAACTTTAATAATCACATAACTATACTAATAAAAAAAAAATAGGCATATTACAAAAATTACATGCATTAAAAGAAAAAAATCTATTAACAATTTATTATGCATGAACTGATTCACACTTTAGAAATGGGACCAAGGTTTATGGAAATTGCAATAAAATGCAGTGAAAATACTTTTCCAAAAACATAAATTAAAAAGAAAAACAAAGAAATTGCTTGTAAGGAATACAATTTTAAACACAATGAGGTTAAAAAATTTGGTCATTATTAACAAATATTTTTTTCAAACAAACCACTCTACAAAAGATGTTAACCACAAGGTCATTAAAATAGAAAGAATAAAAGATAATTCACGTTACCGAAAATCAGAAATGAATACGGTAAAAATATGCAACGCAATGCTACACATAAATACGCAAAACACCCAACGCTAATTTCCACGATTACCAGGAAAAACACCTAAAACTGAAATGAAGCCGATCACGAGAGCCCAATTTACAAAGCAACGGAGTTTAGGAGCGTTCACAACCCATTCATTTCACAATCAAGGAAATTGCCGTTGATGCGTGCAGATTATTGCCCGTTAGCCCACCCCGATTATCCGCGCCGATAAATTTATTATGAATTCCACAAATAACCACCACCCTGCTCCCCTCCCCTACCCTCCACACCGTTTTTCCTAGACGGGGGTGCTTCTCTCCGTCTTTTCTGCATGCTTGGTTTCATGTTCCTCCACGCATGTTGACAAGATGCACCCATAGAAATAAACATAACCATGAGGAAGCATTCGTCGTCGCTGTGTTTCCCCGAAATCTGCCAGTGACACATTCGCTAATTTACCGCTGCGGAATCCCCTCCGACATTTGCAAAAGCCATGCCTGACGATGGCATCAATTTCAATTAGATGTGCTCAGCCCGGGACACATAGCCTTGTTTACCAGTCTCCACTTCGCTTGTGTTGGGTTCTTTATTGCTGTAAAACGAGCGCTGGGTTTCAGTCGAGACTTTAGACTTAAGTAATGTAACCGAATTTTCTTTCAACTGTAGTGAAAAGACCTTTCTTAGCGTACAGTTCGGGAACTTTCAGCACAATAGTATCTATTATGTGCAGTGTTTGCGCCCTTGGTACATGTACGAACTTGGGCGTTTGTCACAATAATGAGACAAGCCTCCGGCACTCTCGTTCTGCTCTCGTTGCGTTCTCGTTCGTGTTGTTAAGAAACCTAAAACGGCCGGACCGCTCGTATTTAGGAACAAGGTTGAAGCAATTCTTGCATTACTTATGGATTGTTGTCTTGTTTTTAAAGACGTTGTTTTTAAAGCGAAGGCTTGATGTTTCCGGACTTTAAGAAATATTTAAAGGGATCACGCTTTAAATATGAAACGTAGTGGGAGACAGCATCAAAGAAGCAAACTGAGATTTGAATAGCAAAGTCATTATTTGCTAGGGCAACGTGTTAAAGGTTCCTACTCACCGAACGACAGGTTGCAGCATCTAGCGCCGCCGTCTACCACTATTTAGCTCTACGTAGCACTTGATTTTAACAAGCGAAGGAATACGCAAAGAAATTTCTTTTTACAGAACAAACACGCCACATACCTTCTAAATTACCGAGTGTAAAGTTGGTGCGTCCACGTATACCAGTGAGCAAACGGTCAAGTTTAACGATATCACTGTCACTAGATGGCGTTCCCCTCTTGTGGTTCTAAACCTTTGTTTCAAAATGGTCGATACATAAAAAAAAGTGCCCGTGGTGTCATTAGGCTTAACTTTACCACTTGCTTCCTGTGCACGTGGACGCACCAACTTTACGCTCAATAATTAAAGGGGCACCCGACCTGCCTTATAACACTCCGCGTGCCAAATTACAGCTACGAGCAGATCATCATCCGAGCAATTACAGTGCCAAGGTCGGCTGGGGTGGTAGCTGCGTTCCTCGCATAGCTGCTGTCTCGGTTGGCTTTGTGAATAGTACACGAGACAGAATCAAGTCAACGATTGTGTCGTCACAAACCGGAATGATTCTCGTATTTTAAAATCACAATTTATCATTTTCTACGCTAGTGTCTTATAATTTTGCTTCGGCGATCTATTGGAATAATTAATTTTAATTTTTACCGCATTAGTCTATTAGATTTTAGATCTCATGGTAATTATTAGAAAATAGTAGATGTATACACACAGAGATGAAACGTCATGATTATTGTACGCGCGCAATGCATCATTTAGTGACGGATCGTTAGTAAATAAAGTTCCATTATATTCAACAGAAAATCTCCTAGACGCCACATTAAAAAAAAGATTTTTAGCAAGGGAAAGAACGGTAAGGAAATAGACCTTTGGGGCCGTACTTGATGTGGAGGATCGAGAAAAATGGCGCTGGGAGGTATATCCCTTTAAGGAGGCAAGCGGCTTATTTGTTGTGTAAAAAGAAATTTATTTGTGTGTTCCTTTGCCCGTTGAAAGTAAGTGCTAGACAGAACTAGATAGCGGCAAATGGCTATAGAAGCTGCAGCTTGTCATTTGGCTGCAATTCCCCTTTACAGCAAATTTTGTAATATAAATCCGTATTTGCTAAAGCAAAGTCGGTTTTCACTGTAGCCAAAGTCGCTAGAGTAAGCTATAGTAAGTGTTCACTACGAGTAGGGATGGGGGATAATGACATTTTGACTACGCGATTATTGCAGTACCATGATAAACGATATTTACGAATATTGTGATATTTCTCAACATGTAGGCCAAGCTGTTTTAAGTTGATCTAGTGGTCATATCAGCAATATTACTACAGTAAACCTTCTAACTATATACGTTTAGGCCTAGAACTACAACTAGGCCTAGTTAGTGTAGTGTTAATGCAACATTATGAAAAAAATACTTATTTTTATTTATTTATTCTAAATAATTAAGCGCTTTCAAATAATTGAAGTATTTGAAATACCATATTGTCTTGCATATAATTCACACTCTCAGATAAGCCACATCCGGAATAAAGACCTTACCTAAAAAAAAACGTACACGCAATCCGAACATTTTCTGCACAATGTAAGACCTGTTATAATAGATGTGAAAATGCTGATATTAATCATCAGAAAAGCACTTTATATTGTAACAATATTCCTGTTAAAATTAGCAAGAGCTGCAATTTCTCTTATCCATTGGAGGCCATCTTTGTTTAATAATGTAAGTTAAATGGTCAGCAAAAACACCGTTGTTCACTATACCAAGAATTTAACCCTATAAATTCTTGATTATACCGTGAATCACTACAACGATTCAAAAAATATCACACGAGACTCACGCACGCACGCACTCTTTCACAACGAAGATATCTGCAAATTTTCAACTACTAACTGTAGTCATCATCAGGCACCTTAAAGGTAAATTCAAACTCTGTTTACATTTCGTCTTTCAGTCCAATACACGGTTCGAATTCGCAACTGCCGATGTCTGCTGCCTACTACATTTGGTTGATTTGTACACCCTTGCCCACTGTATCACGCGGGCCGTTCAGACACTCAGATGCATGCGAAAGCAATACAAGGTCACCATGTATTTACTAAGATAAAACCATGTGTGCCGGTTCAGACCACAAACTTGGTGGCAGCCATATTGGCTCTGATATCACTACCTTCTATGCCAAAACCCTTGGTGGGTTCCTTTACCCTTATGGAATTTTTGTATAACTCACATTCATTAAAAGAAAAACAAGGTATACTATTGTGTAGGAAAAGCGCTTTCCCTTATCCTTTCAGTCGTAAGGATATAAATGGTGAATATTCAAGTATTCTACACCATCGCTGGTATAACACGAATCCAAGTTAGATGATACGCCATGCATGAACATGGTCATACTCATATTCATACGATACCCGGAACTGACCTTTGCTAACGAAGTACGGTTTCGTAAAACTTGAGACAAGTGAAGCAGATAGAGCCATCCTGATGTATCCTTAACAAAATGTGCAACTCCACTTCTCAATTTCACTTGACGAAACGTTTAACAAAAGTGTTGGGTCAAGAAGTGAACCCTGCGGGACCCCTTCAGAAACAAGCAACGTCATCAATAAATAGCATTTCGGAAGTCTTCCATCGCAGTATTTAAATCGGTGTCCTTTCTGACCCTCGTCTAAAAGCCTGCCACAAGAGTGTTTCTCCTCTTGAAGACTACTACCCCTCTGTCCAGAACTCGAATCCGCCACTCTGAGATCCGCCATTGTTCTCGCTGTTGTCTCGTTGTCAGACGAGATCACGAAGCCAACAACCACTAAACGCCGACCTTTTCTCCCTTTTGTCAAGAGATGAAATGGCTGCTCGTCCACGCCCTTCGTTCCTTCCCAACGTGACAGGCGACATGCAATTCTTCTGGTTCAGGTCAAAAACAAGCCGCCATCGATGAATCTCACGACGTGACGTGGTCTTTCACGTAAAAAGATGGCGGAACGACGACAAGTTAGGCCTATTCATTGTTGACCGTGATGCAGCGTTCCATTGGGGCTGGACCAAGGTTAGGACGATGTGCCAACCGAAGTCACGCCTTTACACGCTGCATTCTTGCACCCATACTGAAAATAAGATAACAAAGCGTACAGAGTATAGTCGTGTTAAGATGAAATGTAATCTTTTTAAAAACAATTTTGTAAGTAAATTGGTTTGTATTAGGTACCGGCCATTATCTATGACCGGGCGGAGGGGGAAGGCGGAGGAAATGAAAATGTGACCACCAAATTTTCGATGACCCCCCTCCTTCGATATTCTGAGAAAAATCTTGACCTCCCTCCCCATTCAAGGTCCTAAAATAAATGTGACTCCCTCCCAAAAAAACACCGATGTTCCTTACACCCATCTTATAGCAAGTTTCATACCATATATATGACGAACACTCTTTGCCTACATCCGTAACATAGTCAGTACCTGATAGACAGAAGAAAGCAAGAAATTCAGAGGGCAAGGCTTTTTTACACAGCTTATTGGAAAAACTATATATACTTGCAGTATTGGTATTAGCTTCAAAACCTTGTACACGCACATCATGGGGAACCCCCCAGAAGCTGAAGAGGTGTTTTTAGAAATTTTGACCCCTCGGGGATAATGATCGGTCCCTTAACACAGTGGCAAAGTCCTCTTTATTTATTTTTCACCAAGTCTGCAAAGTTGAAGCCGATTCAGCAACTCTCACCGTTTTCTCAAAGCTGGAAATTCTAAAAGCTTAGCTGCACTTAACCACGGAAGGCCTTTTGTTTTTCGCACCCCGCGCACTAAAATTTAATTTTGCAGGATTCTGCGAAGCCGATACGTACGTAAAAGTAATAACAATAACAATATAATAACGAAACGCAGGTTGCTCGAGGCCACGCACCTCCAAAGCCCATACCGCAATATTGCCGTAATAATAATAATAATATCCACAACAACCAAAAAAAAAAAAAAGAAAAACCCTACTATAATTAAACTGCGGCTTCGCTATTCCATTACCCGTAAAGCTCCATGTCTACGTGTAACGAGTATTTGGGCAATAGACCTATCGTATATCGCTTTCCCCTACACCAAATCGTAATGCCCCTACCATTTCCTCATTCAAAACCCACCCCTACCTTTCAACGTGAGCTCACAACGAAAACTAACAACCAGGCGTAGGGGGCGGGGGGGGCCGGGGCGGGGTAGGGGTATACAGGACGGCCGGGAGGCACGGGCCGAGAGGGGTACCAAAAAAAAACGACCCTCCCAATCCCGGTTAAGTTATATCCTATACCCATATCGGCTTGTGTATCGCGGACGTGCTGTATAGCGGTACAACGTAGTGGGGGAGTTCCTGTTGCAGCTCCCAACGACATATTGAATCTCGCTTCCAGCCTGCGCGGGCGTAATGAAGTTAATAGTGTCATAACACACACACTTAAGCGTCGTGTCTAGATATTTGCATGGTTATGGCACGCGGTTTGCAATTATGTTGTCACCCCTCCCCCACCCCCACCCCTCAGCGTTTTGTTTTGGAAGTCGACCTCGCCCAAGCACAATGTCGCAATTTACTTGTCACCCTTAGCGGTTTTAAGTTTTGGAACGAGGTTTAGAAGCGCCTTTCGTAATAACCATTTTTAAAATTAAAACATTAGGAAAAGGGGGGTAAAAATAAGTGCAAGTTTTCCTGCCACCTTTGTATACAGAGCGCAATGAGAAAGTTAAGATTTTCTGTTTGGTTAATTGGACTTTCAGGTGACATGTGTATACATTTTTCTGAATATTTGAAAGCACGTTCAGTCGTAAGGTTTTATTGTTTTAATGCTGCAAGGATGCGTTTATGCAGCAACTTTTCCTCGCATGCGAGAAAGCTTTTTGGTCTATGGCCGCTTCTGAAAACATGGGATTAAGAGACATATACTTCCTTCCATCAACGAGAATAAAAAGTAAAAGCACTTTCAGTAGTGATTGAGGATAGATAGCTATTAAGAGCAACAAAGTTTATTTTTTTTTAATTTTTATAATGTTTTTTGAGCATTAATTCACCTGGAGCAAAGTTATGATCGTATAGGTGAGCCAGCTCAATTCTGAATATTACTTAATGTTTTTTTTTTAAAGAGTAAGATGTCCATGTAGTACGAGATGAGCATACCCGGGGATGCGAATGGGGAAACCGCCAATCACCGCAGGGCGGGGGGGGGGGGGGGGGGGATAATGCCCAGAACAGGCCAGATTAACTTCCATAGCTCCTGAAGAAACGTGGTAGTCTCTCACTCTGTTGTTGGTTGTAGAGTGGCCAATTCGTGCTTGTTGGCAGCAAGTGGTTTCCGCCCGTTTGGCCACAACAACTCGACGCAGGTGTAAACCACCAGTTGTTGGCACGCCTTGGGCCACAAATTGCAACAGTGGTGGCAGCGGTGGAGTCTGGTTAAGCTTTGAACCACATCAATACTGTTTCGATTTGCTGCGTCAGCCGTCCTTTTCGACAAAACTTAGGCTACTGTATTTTACCTGTTGAATAGTATCAGAAAGGCCAGCCTCTGTTTTTATCTCGCCAAAGAATCCCTTCTCACTTATTTCCGTAACCGGTACGCAAACGGGTTCATTTGCTAGTGCTGGTTTAACCCAACCCGACTCCTCCCACCCTCTCTTGTTAGTATGCCCGATACTACATAATGTCAAAAGTCACGCCAATATCCCCCGACAGCTTAAGCGAATTTACATTTACATTACCAGGAATCGCATTCGTCAGCTGCCAGTTCTCAAACCTTTACATAACTACGAAGTAGCACTTTTAAATGGGCAATACTCGGAAATACTGCCGATAGAAAGCCTTTCCGGCTGGTGTCTACGTCTTACGAATACCAAAGGCTTTTAGAACTGTAGCTAACGCTTTCATATCACCAGTTTCTCCTGTTGCAATCCCCGGTCTCATTTCCGACTACTCATCGCCTCCTTTGGCTTTACCATGACTATTGTTGAGATAAAGAGTGTGATTCTGGCCATTAAACCTATCCTTTTTAAAAGTTAGATTTATTAACTGCCTGTTTTGGGGTTACGTTAGTCACTTGTTAGTTACGTGATTTCTCCGTTCCTTCTCATCGGCATGAAACTTGTCTCTGTGTGAAAGTCGTCCATTGCTTGATGAAAATCATACCAAGGCAACGGGACTATTCATAAAGTATGTCACGCAATTTTTTGGCCGAATTGGCCCCCTTCCTCCCCATGTCACATTTTTTTTTCACGCCAACTCACACCCAACCTGAAAAGCGACGGAAGGGGGGGGGCGGCCCCCCCCCCCGCTCTCGGGAATGCAATTTCGTTGGCCTGCACAAAACTTTTAGAAATAGCTTATTTTGTATGCCACGGAATTTAAAATCACC
>JAHWFP010044385.1:10024-21924 GCA_023313725.1 Lithobius niger | reverse complement strand
GACCACCAATGCAGTAAGTATTGGTGGTCTGCTGACATTTGAAAGGTGCGAATTTATTGTTTTTAAGTCTTTGTGTTTGTTTTTATTGAATATACGTGACCAAGAGAACTACAATTGTTCTCGAAAATTAAATTCAAGTGCATTTCATGAAGTTGTGGGATCGTAACTATTTACCAGGAACAGATATTGAAGTTACCAATAGTTTTGCTGCTAGAATATTTTAGTTTCCTTCCTAATGCTACTCCTATATGGGCCATTGTTCAAGCACCTCAGTCCTCTGAAAGCTGGTAATGATGCTGTTTGTATGGTAACCTTTTCCCTGAGTTAACTTCCTGCTGGACTTCCAAAAACGAAAATGTTGAAATAATAACTAGTCCATCACGGGTGCCAGACACCGGTTGGCCAACAATTCAGGGGGCCCGGCTACCAAAGTTGGTAATTACAAAAAATCGGCGGCGCATCCAGGAATTTTGTTTGCTAGTGGCAAAAAAATCAGCTAATGGGTCAAAAGAAGGGGAGGGGGGGGGGGTGCTTAATTTCGTGGGAACCCAGCAAACAATTCATTTTCAGCAATTTTAGAGCTCTGAAGCGTTAAAAAAAATCTCGTTTTAGAATGTTTAGCCACAGTAAATGCCTTATTTGTCTACTTTTAACAAATTTTACTTTCAACTTCGGGTCTTGCACTCCCCTCCATAGTTGTATGCGCCACTGCAAAAAATCCAAACATTATAAACTTCACTATTCAGCCATGAGCGTATACGTGAATGAAAGCTTGAGTCCAGTACCAGAGATTGAGACTACACAGGACAGAACGAATTCTCACGTCTTCGGAAGTTTTGTTTTAGCGTGTTCGCTAGTGCATTGCATTATTTTTTCAAGCAGGTCGGGGTCCTTTAGGCTGAGGGTCCCGGTTGACCTCCGGAAGCCCAGTAATTACGTCAATGGCATAGAGCATTAAGGACTACTCTTGCTACTGAAGGTGATTCATTACTAGGGTCTGCTACAGCGCTTTTCTGTGTCCAGGCGATTTCTTTCAAACTGCTTATGACATCGAGGTGGGTCTGGATGCTGCTCAAATTTTCAGCCTTTTTTTAACACAGACCGTGTAATGCGTAACACATCGCTATGCTAATTCGTGAGGAGCACCCCTAGCAGCAAACTCTAAAGCTACGGGGTTTAATTTATTCATTGGAGTTATGTTTCGACTGCAAAATAACTTTCGATTATGAGATAGAGTCGAACTGTGTGAAAAAATATTCTTTGAAAACATCTGCACATGATTGCTACAGTACACCGTGCTTAAATCCAACTAGCGGAGTCGTTCGCTTCGCTCGCTCATTCCTCGTCGTCTCGCTACGCTCGAGGAGATTTCTTGCTGCAACACTTATGATTCAGACAGACCTTCCACATAAAAAACGATCAAGCAAATTATAAGAGTGTAGTATGCGATATCGGTTATATCGACAGAAGGTCAATATTATTTTTTACGTCCAAGGAGGCAAGCAAAAAATTAAGCAATTTATCAGAAAAGCGCTGTTCTGATGACAAACGCTGATTTTCGTTCGCTTAGCTCACTCAATCAGCGCAAACATTTCCTCACACACGTGACTGAATCAATGTAACCACCAAGAACCACACATCACTTGTAATTTGTGTTAGTACACACTTTATATGGGTTTTCTTGTTTTACGTATTTTAAGAATATTGTTATTTCGGGACAGTTGGGGTTAGGGTAGATTTGGGTTCAAATTGCAAATGGCCGAAATAGTCCTATTTTGGGTGGACAACTTGCTTGGAGGAAGGGGAGGAAGGGAATGAGTATGAAATCGCGGGGAATAAGCCAGAAATCAATTAGCCACGTGGCTTTACAATTAGTTTTACACGTCGGATTGGATGTGTAGAATTCGACAGTGTTACATTGTTTTACAGGTACTGAAGCATTGTTGGGAGATGGTGCAGATGACGTCACGGTGATTGTTGAGGTCTTGATGCGTAAAATAAGTTCAAAATCGGCAAGTCGTAAATGACGTCACTACAGTATTCCTAGTTAGAACACAAGATTCACTGATCTTAGAAAGAAAATAGAAAAGCCAACTGCTTCGAGTGGGATTCGAACCCTGCACTTTACGTTTACTACAGAAGATCTGGGCACGCTACGGAAGTCGTGGGTTCGGGTCCCACTCGGAGAAGCTCCCCTCCTAGTGTATTATATCAGAAGGTCAGTATGACGTCTTCAGTTGTCAGGCGAACAGAATGCACGCATTATGGTGGCTGCTGCTAAACACCCTTCCAGCCAGATCCAGCTGTGCGAAAAGTGATGTAAAACTGATTTTATACCCACCGTCTTCAAAACATCTTCCAAATCTTAAATAAGTCGTGTTTATGCTTGACCCATTAGCTTGACCCATTATGCTTGACCCATCTCTATTGTGTGCTCAGCGCATCTTGAGTCCTGCAGTTATTTTATGAGCGGCTACGTCTTCCTGGAGGGAGCGGCTTTAATCAACGGCCGCCATTGTTTTTATAACCATCTTGGATATCAACAAGGCACTCTGCTACCAAAAATATACAATCTATTATCTGTGTTCGTGCTGGGGCGAACTCATGATAAGCCGCGGGCACTATAAAGCATCTGCTTTTACCAATAGGAAGCGCCGATTTACAACCTCACATTGTTTTTTTTTAAATTTTACTTTAGTGAGGCCAACAGAATTATGGCTATTGTCGTCAACTAAGTTCCCTAAATATAATAATATAATAATAATATATAGAGACGATGCTCGAGGCATCCACCCACCCAAATTCCCCGGCGGCAGATGTTAAGTGGAAGAAGTACCACCATTATTTCAGTTGTTTTTTGCCGCATGAGGGAGGAAACCGGAGTACCCGGAGGAAACCCTCGTGCAACGGGCGGGAAACAACCGGAGAAAAACCCGTACATATACACTTCCCATCGCCAGGATCGAACCCGGGTCTGTAGGAAGCCAGAGATGTACACTGGGACCAGGACGCCTATCGAATCTGACGCCCCAGTGCTCGCAGCTACCCGTGCACCCTTAAACTTAAGGAAGCAGTCCGCATTAACGATCTGTGAGAATACAGTTTCACTAATGTGAGAAAGAAGTGACTTGACCTCAGTTTCCGTTTACTACCCGGGCCTGCAAGTGAGTTGCAGGCAAACCTTTTTTTTTTAGAACTGCGTCCAGTAAACAGTAAAAAGGGGTGGATGCCGCCAACAATGCATTAATTGGGTGGGAGAACTGCGGACAAAGGCTCACATATAGGGAGGGGAGGACGGTGCTGGGACCCATTACCAGGGTGTTGCCAGGGGACTAAACTTTATTATCATTTATAAACTAGCATGAATAAGATCTAATAAAAGAAAAAAAAATAAAGAAACATTTCTGCTTGGAAGATTGTGCAACTGATTGCAGTTTCTAATGTACTACGAAGCAAACACATGTTGCAGCCAATCACAGAAGTTATTAAGTTTAGATCAGTTTCTGTTAGACGTTCGTCCGATTTCAGATTTAGATTTACGTTCATTAAATTTTAGACAAAATGCAGTTATAGACGAACTTCAGCGTCGTCTTCAAAGCTAGGTATAACTCTGGCTGCAATTCACCGACGTGAGTTACACCTTTTTTTCTGTAACAATTTCCAAACAATTCGTACTTGATTACACTATATTCTGATCAATTTTCATTGTATTCTGTCCAACGAATCCAAAGAAAGGCCTCTCCAAAAAAAGTTTTTAGGCCTAACGCTATACGGATTCAGACTTAGATCCTGCTGTTACTCAGATCGACCATTTTCGAGTTACACCCTTTTTGCTTAACAGGGCCGTCACTTCGAGGGTAGTTTGCCGCAGTTGACATACATTTTTATTCGAATATGACGCTTAAGCTTGTGGCACACTGCTCCGTTCCGACGATGAAGAGAGCCTTCAGGGCCATCGTAGTTAGCGACTGACTGCAACGGATGGCCCAGCACACATTGCTTCCGTCGCTAACTACGGTGGCCCTGGAGGCTCTCTTCGTCGTCGGAACGGAGCAGTGTGGCACATGCTTTAATCTCCTTCCCTATAAGGAAGGTACTGACTTCAAGTCCCTTCCTTCTCAGATTGGTGTATTTTGTATTCTCACAAATTCAGTTTTTAATGCGGACTGCGTCCTTAAGTTTAGGAATGTACAATGATAATAGGCATAATTCTGTCCATGTCGCTCAAGTATAAAAACAATGCAAGGTTCTAAACCGACGTTTAGAGGCCGTAATAGTCGAGGTTTTGGAGAGCGTTTCCAAATCATTAAATTAAATGAAATTGTGGGAAGGGACCAGGTTTTTTTTTGTCCTGAACTACTGAACATCAACTATAGAGCTGTGACATTTGCCGCTATATTGGCACCAGACTGGCACCAGTATGGGTTTTGGAAGGCGTAACTACAAGGTGCACTACATAAAAATGGAGGAAAAAACAACGGAAGAGCGGATTTCTTAGGCTTAAAATTACGTTGTTTTCTCCAACAACAAAAATCGTGCGTTTTAGGTCTAAGAAATCACTCTTCATAGCATCGGCTTCAGTATGACGCCCTTCTGTTTCTGTCTGCAGTGCCCCTTGCAGCTTACCCATTAAGGCTCCAGCATAGAGTTATATACAATAATACTACGTCGTGTCACCGCTCTATAGCAACCAAGACTTCTTTCAGTTCCAAGAGTTTAAAACGTCGGCTACGAGTTACATCAACAACTATAGCAGCAGAGGCGAAAGCAAAACCTACGCTGCATTAAATATTGATTTGGAAACGTACGATGGCATCAAAGTACTTTTGACGTTGTCAGCTTGACTTGTTTCTGAATCGATCAATGACAGTAGCAATATGACATGTTATACTCACGGACTTTTACTTGTGATGTGTCTTGGCCCAATATCGATTTTTTTTTGCGCCGTTAAATTAATACGGGCAAGTGGAGGATGCACCCCGGTTTCCAGACACATGATTTGTATAAGATGAATAACCGGGTGTAGACATGGGCGGATGAGTGAAATGAACTTTCTGAGGGTTTACCCTTTCTAAAGCAATGGAAACGTAATTGGAACTGCGTCTTTCGTATTTAAATGGAGTCTGTTGATATGATGAGTGTCGTACATTTTTCTGGTCGGCATTTTTTAACCACACGTCTAAATAAACCGGGAGCCCTTGCAAATTATTGTATCGCTGGATTTGAAAGGGCCCCGTTTATTTTATTTATTTATCAAATTTCTCACATTTTCCACAGTTGGATTGAGTTATTTTCACACTTCTTTGCAACGTTACAAAATGTATCGGCCTTTCCTGAAACAAAAGGTGGCTTTCTTTTTAATATCTTTACGAGTACGAAATATATAATTTCGTTGGGATCAAAATTATGCGTTAAAAGTGCTACACGGTGTTAAATGAGGTTTTACTTAAATTAGTAGATTTGGAAACCTATAATAACGTCCGCTTGGCTTTCCACGCTGTATAAAGTGGCCATCTGATGTAAATCCGGCCATGTGAATCTCAACTAAATTATTTCAACAATTACTGAAATAAGTTTATTTTATATTGACGAAGCCTGCTTGCTTGTAAGATGATTGTGAGATTAACTGAACAAAAAAGGCCATTAGAGCTCGTATTCCCATACTCACAGCCGTGTAGGTACACGAATAAAAACGGATTAGAGTTTACTCGAACGCAACGAACTATAATTTGAACTCCAATACCAGGGAACAAGGACTGTTTTTGATCAATGGTTATGTCAGAAAGAAAGTCTGTTTCGTGTGAGTGGGTATATGTGTATTTTGAGCGCATTTATTGTGAAACACGCAGACTCCTAGTTTTTGCAGTTTTTTGCCTGTTTTTCAACAATTACTGAAATAAGTTCATTTTATTTTGACGAAGCCTGCTAGCTTGTAAAACGATTGTATGATGATTCAACTCTTAAGACTCTTTGTCTGCTCGTCTCGAGCTATAACCTCAAACTTATTATCACCTTTAAGTAAGTAAGCTTATGCTAGTGCTGTACAATTTGTAGATTCTCTAATTACGGAAACACAGAATTAATAACATGCACCTATTTCGTTATGGTTTGTTTCGTTCAAAAGATTCCCTACTATGCATCAAATTAAGAACTCTGTCGAATTTTGAAACATTCTCTGTTCTATAGTTAGTTTCTTTTATACCACACGCCATGGCTGTTTGCTGTGACGCCTGACTGGGCTAGTCCAATCAGACGGCCAAACAGCCGTTGTTCTCGTTCGTCGTTGGCTAACTCATGGTGACGTCACAGCAAACAGCCATTGCGCATGGTATAGTCATAATTATAATTTGTACAATATTTATTGAGAATTTCTGTTTGGCTTTTTATTCATAAACTTGGCATGTTCTATTGGCATGTTCTTGGCATGTTCTACAAATCGTAATGCAAAAGATGTCGAAAAAAAAAGAAATGAACTGATGTCTATAAATTAGACAAACAAATCGATATAATTAAAACGTTCTGATGTTCATCATGTGTATTATGTAGAAAAAAAGCACGGAAACAGATTATTAAAGGAAAAAACCAACAGTGCTGCAAGGAAAATGTAAATTTTCGAAATGTCGTTAGTCTTTTTTTCTTGCAGCACTGCTTGTTTTTTTTTCTTCAATAATTCGTCAAGTGTCCGCATGTTTCAAATGTGACCTTGAGATACGTGACTCGCCAGCTGGCTGACTGACTGGCTGTGTGCATGTTTCAGATGTCATAGCATATCGTCTAATATAAATAGTAAATATTTGTATTATTCTTTTTTTTATATTTTTTTTTTCAAATTGTAAACCCAGGCTTTCACGAGCGGCCGTGACTTTTATATTAAATTATATAAAAATTAAACTAAAATAAAGTATTATATTAAATCAGGAGTACATGATGAACGAGAAGTGAAAAACTGCAACTAATATAAAAATAGTCGACATAAAAAAATTCGCACCGTTGCCTATGCTTGAACCAGCATCATAGCTTACAAGACTCCACGGAATTACCTACCGAGATATTATAGCATGAAACGCAAGCCTTTCTTAAATTCGTTAAAGGAAATCCTCTATAAGCTGGAAAACTATGGGCTGGCTGATAATTTAGCTAGGCTTACACACGTAATTGAATTTTGAATATCACAACGACTCGTCTCAGCGAGAGCTGCTAATAATACGTTAGTTCATTTTCTATATTCACAGGGCGGAACCAATACGATTTGTGCCGAATGCTCCACAGGGCAGAGCTCTACTGGCCCATTTATACGATTTCTGCCCAACGCGCTACTTAGAATTTCGCTCTCGCTTCTCCCCCCCCCCCCCCCCTTCAAAAAAATTGAGGTAAGAATTCCACTTTTGAATACGTGCATTTCATTGACCAAAACACCCTCTCATGAAAACTCATCCAAGTAAAAACAAAATTGCGAACGTAATGGTGTGTCACACAGACAAACACAGATACAAAATCAAAATTCAGCCGAGCATTCGACCTCGCTCTCTTCGTTCGTTTGGCCAATTATCTGTATCGCCGAGTTTTGTGTGGCCATACCCAAGAGGTACGTGTTGGGGCTGAAGTTTCTGAGTCTTTGCTATCGATAAGTGGTGTCCCGTAGGGCAGTGTGTTGGGACCCCTGATTTTTTCTTTTTTTATCTTTAATGAGCTTAAGCAAGAATTTGACAGACGTATTTATGCATAGGTAGACGACACTAAACTGTCGACTGTCACCGACACCGCAATACAAGCTGATATGTTACAGGAATCCCTGAAGGTTATCCACGACTTATTGTGCACGTGGCCGTTGCCTATTAATTTGATAATTGTCACGTGAGGCACATGGCGGACAACTGAAGCATTTTCTTTGTGGCGTTGACGGTTGCGCAGTTCATTCTCAATAGGATATTGGGTTGTTATTTGTGAAAACTTTAAATTGGAAGGCACAGTACTGAAATTGCCCATAAGGCCCAATTGCGGGCAAAACTAATTTTGAAATGTTTCACACCTAGTCGTGCACATGTGCTTATTAAAGATTTTAATGTATTTGTTTCCCTCGTTTTTATATATTAGTGAAGTATGAAACTCATTTCTGGTTAGAGTTGATCAAGATTGGAGTGATGCAACGAATACTAGACGATTAGCAGAGGTGAGTGGACTTACTATGATCAACTTGAAATGCTTGGTATTGAGACTTTAGAGATGCGTCGGATCATAATAGAGCTGTTAACTCAATTGGGACCTTACGTAATTGGGCTTCCCTCCCCCCCCTCCCTTTTTAAACTTAAGAAATTAATTGTAGACAGTATTATTTTATATATAATAGAATTCGGTGGAGCGATTACCTACGTGAAATTGCTAGGGCACCATTCTGGATGAGTTTTAAAGCTTAACCTAATAGTTTGCCTGCAAGTTATTTTGATAATCTTGTTTATTTTTCTTCTGAATTGTACTTTGTTTGTAGTTTAAACATATTTGAAGGCCAGTGGTCTACTGACTATTCCTTTTCTCTACCAAATGAAATAAATTCTTCCTCTTATTAGCCGAGCGAGCGAGACGGGCGAGGTCGAATACTTGACTGAATTAGGATTTTGTGTGTCCGTTTGTGCGTTCGCCTGTTAGGGGCACGATAACATTCGTAAATTTGTTCCGATGTGGTTGAAATTTCATGATAATTTCATGAAATGTACTAATTAAAAGATATTCGGGTTTTTCGTTGGGTGACTAAGTCGGTTTTTAGTAGCGGCTGTAACGGAGCCCTATGTATAAGGTTAGTGGCTCATAGCACTACATGAACAACACAAAGTCATTTGCAAGCTGTAGTGCAGAAAACAATTACAAACGGTAAGAAAAATAACACTATTGATAATAATAATGAGAGATTTTTTTCAAATAGGAAGAGTAACAACTGCAGGGAGATTGTGAGTCTCCACTTACGCAGGGCCCAAGAACCAACGTAGAAAGAAAAGAAAAAAAGAGATTAAAATAAAATATTAAGATCGGAAGAGGAACCTTCCGAGGTCGACGTCGTGCAACCCCCATTTAAAAGCCGAGAGCGATGTAGCATTAACCAAATTGCCGGGCAGATCGTTACATATTTTAACAACTCGGCAAGCGAAGAAATACTTTCGGCAGTCGTCATGCATCATGTTTACTGCAAGCTTAAATGTGTGTGCATGCGCGTTCTGCCATCTCTATTACTGCCGATTTCACACGTTTTGAAACAAACAAGCGGTCGCTTCTTTTATCATTTCTACAGCGAATATCGCGAGTGGGGGCAGATATATCCAGATGTGCTTGTGAAGATCGGTGTTGGATTCATTCAGGTGTTGCATATTCAGGAATTGCTGAGCAAGATGAAATGAAAACAAAGCAATGAACTATAGTGTGCGCGGCGTATCTTGAGTCCTGCACTATTTTGTGATCGGCTACGTCTTCCTGGAGTGGGCGGCTTTAACCGATTGTTTTTTGTAACTACTTTGGATATCAACAAGGCACTCTGCGACTAAACACGTATCGATTATTTGTGTTCATTATGGGGCGAACTCAAGATGAGCCACGGACACTATAGCATCTTTCAGACGGTCAAGTAATTGTAATCTTCAGAACGCGGTTACATGCGTAGTTATTATTTTAACAGGGTCACATTTTAGTGCAAAAATTCGACAAGTTGGGCGATGTAACCCACCCTGAGTTGGAACAGAGCCTTAATCATTTCTAAAGGAACGCGTTATAAGCTGCTGATTAAATTTGATACATAAAAATGGCTTACCCTTTAACTGCACAGTTTAATTGATTACTATTATTTTATTGTTTATTACTTGATTTTTATAACTTTACGTTTATGTTTTACTGTACTTTTATTACTTTACTAGCTGGAGCCCGTGCTACGAACGGCGAGCAGAAAGGATATAGGGTATGATGTTTTATTGTGTCCCATCACGCTAAGTTCCCTCACCTCAACTCGTTAATTCTAATACTTTTAAGCTATCGAAGATTAGTTTTCTATTATTACGCATCAAAGGACATCCCAGGACTTCCACTGTAGATTCTTTCTCCAGTTATGTATACTCCACCTCTTGGAGCGAGCTACGATGTTGTTTTGGTAATTACGTGATCGCAATAACCATCCAGTGCCGCTCCGTGCTCGCACTATAACTTTCTACCTCAGCTGGCCTTGTTTCTGTCTCGATACCTTTCCAGTGGTGCCTCATGCTAAAATTTATTTGCGTAATTTTCCATCTCACCAGAGTTTGTTTTGCATTGTTGCAGGAAGAAGTCGAGGCAACCAAGTGCCAATTGTTGCTTTCTATTTTGAAACAATTCAACTGGGGTCACGAAGCCAACATTTAAGAAATAAATTAGTCATTTCATCATGTCAACCGCCCAATTTGGAAACCTCAACATTTTTAACTTGGCGTAATTTTGCTTACTAAGATTTAAGTGGAAAACCGGATCGTTTCATTTTTGTTCTCAACGAATCAACTTTACGCTGGGTGAAAACGTTACTTTCCGCGCACCTAAGCATCGTTGCACGGCAGTAAGATAGATTTCGTACGCCGAAATTGTTGACGCCTATGATGAACCCTGCTGCCATATCTCTGCGTAATTATAGTATATAGGGCAGTGACACAACGCTGTATTATTGTATATAACTCTATGCTGGAACCAGTAACTGGGATAGCTGCAAGGAGCACTGGAGGGGGAAAAGAAGGGCGTCTTACTGAAGACAATGATGTTAAGAGTGGATTTCTTAGGCCTATAATGCACGATTTTTGTCGATTTGTTGGCAGTTGCTGACATTTTTAAGTAAGTGGAATCTTTTCTTTTCCGATTACAACCTAGCAGCATAAGGGATTGGAGAAAACAACGTTTTTTTTAAGCCTATGAAACCCGCTCTTAAAGCACTGCCTTGACTAGCCGTTCTTTAACCCTCCATTTTAATCTAGTGCCCCTTGCCCATCTCTCTTGTAGCCAAGATGACGTCACATGACGCTGCTCTACAGGTAACGGAGGACAGCCTGTACCCTGTTTATTTCAAAAGGGAGAGCCAGATCAGCATCAGAATTAGATTATCTGTATTTTACGTGACGCTCGTCGTTTTCTAAAATGACATGGCTTTTTTTTGGGGGGGGAGGGGTCTTGAAATAGTATCGTATAGTTACATAGCTTCATTTTTGTTTAGTCTTGACTAATTACGATAATAACCTCTTTGAATATGTCCACGAAGTTCTATTTCCCGTTTGACGTCTTCCTGTATCCCTTGCCCCCCCCCCCTTCCGAACCATCAACCTCGCCCCTCAACGTAAGCACTTTCTTTAAGCTCTTTAAGGTAACCACCTAATTCCGATGAAGCATAATCATTTGAGTAATAATCATTTGGCATGATCTTTAACAACAAAACGGCGCACATTACAGCAGATAAACATTTTTTGCGAGTAATTCTTGTTCATTTACCGAAGTAACAGTAATATATCGAGCGATACGCCGTAACTACGGTCGCGGATGCAGTGACGGCTGCTGAACCAAATTTGAAACAATTTAACTCGGCTATCAAAGTCCACATTTACGAAATAAATACGTTCTCTATCGTATTAAGCGGCCAATTTCGAGGCCTACTGTCCACTGCATTAATAACATGTATTGATTCAAGATGGCCGCGCCCAGTCGGGCCGGCTCAAGAAATCTGCTCCCGATTAACAGCGGATTTTTCTTCTACCACAACCAATCCATCACTCAAAACTGTAAATCAGGTCAGTGATCTTCTTGTGCATCGGCAGAACCGTTCATCGTGACCACCTGTGACTTGTTTCTATGAGAATTGTTCTCCTTTACTCGTGTAGTGAACGTTTTTTGCCTCTCCAACGAGTCCATGTGTT
>JAHWFP010044384.1:10252-24360 GCA_023313725.1 Lithobius niger | reverse complement strand
TTTAACGTGTTTACTTTTTTATAATTTTATTATTTCTAAAAAAAAAATAATTTTATTACAAATTTTATTACCCTACTTTTTTTAAGCTTTTCCTTGAGAGGTCAATTGTCACAGGCTGTATTGATATCACGTTATGATGTCACTGATTTGTTGTGTTCAGTTAAATCCGCTCTATTTTGACGAATATCCATTAGGGCAGAATGTAGAAACCTTTTTTTGGAATTCCTCATTGGCAGAGTGTGGAAAAGTTGCTCTTGGGCATCACTATCAAAAAAAAAAAAATTTCATCACTTTGGGGTCAAGTCTTCAGGTACACCAAGGGCCTTCAAATTTAACATTGTATGGCAATGGGAGGAATGGCGAAAAATGCAGAAAAAATGACTTGACATTTTTAAAATCTAATTTTTAAGCTTATCTCATTCGATTCTCTCAGAAACTACGTTAGCATGCTTGAATTACAAAGAATTACATTTTTCTTAAAAACTTTGGGAATAATTCATAATCGAAAATTGGCCAAAATGGCTTTTTTGGAAATTTTGGCCCATATCTACTACTTACACTATTGCACATCAAAACTTTTTTTTTAGCAATTACGGCTGCCGTTCTTAGTTTCTAAGTGTTTCAAATGAGATAATGTTAAAATTAAATTTAAAACAAGTGAAATCGTCATTTTGCTTTTTTCACCATTCTACACATTGCCATACAATGTTAAACATGAATGCCCTGGTGGCACCTCAAGACATGACCCCAGAGTGATGAAATTTTTTGTGTGTAATAGTGATGCCAAAGAGCAAGTTTTCCACACCCTGCCAATGAGGAATTCCAAAAAAAGGTTTCTATGCTCCACCCTGATATCCACTTCATTTGTAACAACCAGGCTTCACACCTGCACCTAAGTCTCACATAATGTCCTTATAAACTTAATCTACATCTTCATTTCTTTCTCAATGAACGATTGTGTTTTACTCAGAATAGCTTGCACCATATTTTTGTCTCCCTTGACTATGGCAGCCAGTGCAACAGCATCTGTAGCGTCTAACCCCTTCACGATTTTCTTTATGCACTCGGCAAGACGTTCTTTGTGTTCTTCCTCCATGCCAGAAATTATTTCAACTACGGATTTGAAATTGGTTGAATAAGCTGCAATTGCTCCCCCAACAGCTCCGCCTGCAATCAGAAACAGTAAGCAACAGCGTTAGTAGGTGTATTCAGGATTTTACCCATAGGCATACGCAAACTTTCATTAAACGGAAGAGGCACCATCAGAAAAAATGACAAAAGAGGGGGAGAAAAGGTTACAAGATATGGACAGGCACCATTTTTGCACCCCTCGAAAAGCCTTTGTTTTAATTGTTTTTGCGTTTACGTTAATGTATTTTTTTCTTATTTTATCTACGTAAAAGACAAAAAGGGCCAAAAAAATGGCAAAAATGGCAAAAATTCGATGGGGTACGAACCCAAAGTTAAAAAAAAAACAGAAGCATTTCCATAATATTATCTATGATATTACAGGTCATTTCGAAAAAACTCAGATTAAAAAACATTCAAAAACACAAGAAATTAAAATAGTAAAACGAGAACTTAACATGGATGTAATTAGGGATTGGGTAGTCTTGGAACAGTTTCAGATAGGAACAGCAAAAATATTAAGGCCAACTCTACAGTAAAACAAAATCAAATTTTTCAGTAACTTTGGAACCAGACGTGATAAAGACATGCAAGTAGTATGATAGTAGGGGATTCGAATACAGGACAGATAAAAATGGTCACTCCCACGCCCCACCGAAAGTCCACCATCTTGGAAGAAGACCATCCATTTGGAAGGTCTTGACGTCACATCCGGCCTGCCATTTGAATGACGTCACTTCCTGTCTTTAAAGGAACCGAAAATGACACCATATTGAAGAGTGGAACCGGATCTACAACTTCATTTCTTTCTCAATGTACGATTGTGTTTTACTGAGAATAGCTCGCACAGTTTTTTTTGTCTCCCTTGACTATGACAGCCAATGCGACAGCATTTGTAGCATCTATTTCCTGCAAGATTTTTCTTATGCGCTCGGCAAGACGTTCTTTGTGTTTCTTCTCCATGCCAGAAAGTATTTCAATTACGCATTTGAAATTGGTTAAATAAGCTGCAATTGCTCCCCCAACAGCTCCACAGTAACTCAGGACTCGGCGTTTAGTTTCAATTCCCGAAATTATTTTAAATGCCCATAACTTGGGAACCACTCGTCCTAGAGCAAAACCGATCGAAATTTTGCCACTCTTTCTGATACACCACCAGGGGTCCCACCCAACTGTGGCTCACCTAAAATTGCGCGTACTCGAATTTCAGAGATGGCCCACCCAATAACTCGGGAACCGTTGGTCCTAGAGCAAAACAGTTCGTGATTTAGCATCCCCGGGCTGTATCCTACTTGTGGATCTCCTCGAAAATCGGGTGCAATCTTTTTTGGGGGAAATTGGCTCATCCCGGTACATCGGGAACCGTTGGTCCTGGAGCAAAACGGTTCGAGATGTTGGTTCCCCAGACTGTATTCTATGCGTGGCCCTCCTCGGAACTTGGGTACCAACATTTTTTGGAAGTTGGCCCACCTCCACATTTCGACTTAACTGGTTGTAACTCGGGAACCGCCGGTCCTAGAGCTAAACGGTTCGTAGGTTGGTTTTCCCCAGCACTCTGCCCGCATTACGTACTGGGTGGCAACCACCGAGTTCATTTTGTAAATAACTGGCCATTACTCGGGAATCTGCTCTCTCCTTCGGTCGTGCCACCGTGAAGTTCTTTCACTGCTGCTGGCTTCCCCCTCATATCATTGGGGGTACTGAACCCCTCCGCCACATCAAGGCTGCAGTTATCGGAGGGGTGGGATGGAATGGGATGGTATTGTATTGGATGGGTTGGGAATAGGACGGGGGAAAGACCGCCTGCCCAAATTGGTTGGACCTGTCGGAGACCAAAGTCCTCCGATGGTAAAACCAGTCATGTGGAAAATGCGGGTAAAGCCTAATAACGTTTAGAACCAAAATAGGGCCCCATCCCTGGAACTCGAGTGTTGCATTCTATAGGTTTTGAAACGGCGTGCCTTGGGTTTGCTCACACGCCCCACGCCCCGCAACGTTCACATCTTCGCAGCCTCCACAGCCTTTACCTCCCGCTTAACCCACTTCACAGCAACCGGGTCGCGTCGCCGCCAGGTGAAGGGAGAAATTGCTTTGGGACGGTACCATCCTCGATAAGGGGAACCATTTCGGTATCGTTTATCAGCTCGTGTCTTCGAGCCACTCGTAAGTTTCAGATTCTTCAACAGTGGAAATTCCGCAGGCTTCGCAACCTCCTCCCGGCACAAAATCTTCATCTCAGTCACCGGATCGAGCAGCTGCGGAATAAGGGGACTTCCCGCTTTGCCCGAATCCGCAACCTCCTTCCGGCTCAAAATCTTCATTCCAGTCACCGGATCGTGAAGCTGTGGAATGACGGGGATAATCTCTTCGGACAGCACCCACATCGATTAGGGAAATCACTCAGGTATTCGGTCTTCGACAGTTATGAGTTAGATGCTAAGTCCTGTATAGGCAGAGTTAGCTTTATATATGAAAAATTTTTCAATCGGTACTGAGCAACATCTTGAGGAAGTGCTGACCCACAGGCTTGATGTGCGAACCGCTGCTCCTAGAGCGAAATGGCTCTGGATTTGGCATCCTCAAGTGGGCCCCATTCTGCCACCGAGTTCGTTTTGAGATTACCGGCCATAACTCAGGAACCGCTAGTCCTAGAGAAAAATGGATCGGGATTTGGCTATCGAGTGTGTCGTATGCCACCAAGTTCATTTTGAGATTACCTGGCCGTAACTCGGGAACTGCTAGTCCTAGAGCAAAATGGATCGGGATTTGACTTGCCCGAGTGAGCCCTACCCCGCCACCGAGCTCATTTTAAAATTACCCTACCATAACTCAGGAACCGCTAGTCCTAGAGCGAAATGGGTCAGTATTCGCTTCCCCAAGTGTGCGCTATGCCACCACCGAGTTCATTTAATAATTTACCGGTCATAACTCGGGAACCGCTGGTCCTGGAGCAAAACGGGTCGGGATTCGACTTGCCCGAGTGTGCCCTACTCCGGCACCGAATACATTTTGCATTAACTGACCGTAACTCGGGAAGTGCTGGTCCTGGAGCGGAATGGGTCGAACTGGTCTCCCTTAACTAAACCTCACACCCCGGTAACTCCATCAGATGGCTGCCACCAAGTTCATTTTCTCGCTCCACTGAAAGGCTGCTGCCAAGTTCATTTTTTCTTCGCTGCTACTGGGTACTGTGCCACTCCACCACTTTATTTACCCCTTCCTCAAGTGCAGTCTCACAGTCATGGTCTCACCTCTCAAATTAGGCGTACAATCGTCCTGGTCTGCACTGTGACTGCACTGCACTGCACTGTGACTGGGGTTGGCGCTAATGACCAAGTTGTCGACCCGCCATTAAGCCTCAATTTACCCCCCCCCCCCCCGTCCTGGTTTATGCTAACTTTATTCCAAGCTTGCATCCACGTCAACCCAAACGCTCACTTGAATGTACACCCAAACAAACGTTCTCTTCAACAGCGACGTCCACGTCAGCCCAAACAGTCACGTCCACGTCAACCCAAACACACGTTTTCATCAATCCAAACACGCACGTTCTCGTCAACCCAAATACACGTTCTCGTCAACCCAAACACACACGTTCTCGTCAATTCAAACACACGTTCACGCCAACGTCGACATCCGAATCGGGTCAAGACTAATGCATTTCAACTCGGTAACAGACTCAATCCAACATGCATCTGTACCTGCCTTCTGTCAAGGTTTGGTCTTGTCGATCGTTAGAAATCCTTGCGGGTCGGAATTCCAACGCCCCCGCAGGTCCGCTTAAACTCCTCGAAGCTCATGTCACACCCGACGTGGTTGTTGTAGACATGCCTGAGATTGGCGTCATCTTGCCTGAAGAAAGTCAGGACGTTCGCGTTGTCTCGTCGACCCACCCGCTTTGATATCCTGCTGTATGTCTGGCACAGGTAAAAGACGTCCACGTTGGCGTGCCGACCGTAAGCAAAGTACCTCTCGATCCTGTCCTGTTTCTCGATCATGCAGTCATCGAAGAGGAATACGGTCTTCTTATAGCGGTCTAGAAACTCCCCGGGTAGCGGTACCTTCTCGTTCCTCGAGCAGAACACCGCGACTTCGGGACAGGTCTCGTCGAAGGCTGGCCTCAACCTCTCATAGTTAGTCTGAAACAGGGTCTTGCAGTACACGTAGAGTCTGTCATATTCTAACCAGCCCTCATTGCAGAGGAGGTTGAGGACCAGATTCATCTTGCCGCACCCGGCCGGACTGCATACGATGCATCACAGCAAATCGGGAAATCTAAACTTACTCCGAGTGTCTTGATCTTCCCGACAGTTTCGCCGACGTTGTCGTAATTGATTAGTTTCATTATTTAAGCCTTTATTCGGTTTAATAAAGGCCTGAAACACATTTTAAACGTGCATTGCTTGAAGTGCAAATGGGATACCGACGCCCACGACTCCAACCTCGTTACGACTTTGAACGACCGCCTGTTTTTGAAATCACAAAAGCCTAGTTCCAGAAGGGTTGGAAGCGAGGCAAGAAAGGTTCGGGTCTGTTGAGCAAGATCAACGATAAACTACCGGTAGAACTCCACATACCAGGGTATAGGTACTTTGGACCTGGAACGAAACTCGGCAAGAGACTGGCTAGGGGAGACGTTGGCATAAACACTCTAGACGAAGCTTATAAACGACACGACCTAACCTACGCCGCCAGCTCCACTCTTGGAGACCGACACCGAGCTGACGAACAGCTGCTTTTCGCGGCTCAGAGTATACTGCTGTCGTACGCCGAGGGGGGGGGGGTAAGAAGGCAGACGCTAAGGGTGTTGCCGGTGCGATGAAGGTTAAGGTCAAGTTGGGGATGGGGCAAACCCGATAAAAACTAAATAAAGGAGCGGAATGGATACGTTAGTCAAAGAGCTGCACAAATCGGCTAGGCGTCAATACCCGAGACGTATAACGAAGGCCCTCGGCGTCAGTGACTTGCACCAAATCGATCTCGTGGAAATGATCCCATACTCTGGTGTTAACGAAGGGTACAAGTACCTGCTGCAAGTACATGTAAAGTAAGTTCGCCCGGGCAGAACCCGTCAAATCCAAGAGTATGGGAGACGTTGCGACCGCCTTCAAGAAGATGCTGGTCTCGTCCAGGACTAGACACCTGCAATTGGACGAGGGAACGAATTCTTCAACTCCCGGTTCGCAGCCCTGACGAAATGGTACGGTATCAACCACTACCGCTCCTTTTCTGAGACCAAGGTCAGCATGGTCGAATGCTTCAACTGGACCCGGAAGACGGCTATGTGGCACGAGTTCGCGCGTAACGGTAGCTACCATTGGCTCGACGTGATCGGGCCTCTTCTACGCCAGTACAATGGATCCGTGCACAGGACAATTGGGCTAGACTGACAGACGTGGTTGTGGGATAGACATATTACCGTTCCACCGGACGTTCGAGTGTCGAATCGTTCGGCGGGTGAACCCAAGTTGAAAGTCGGGGACGAGGTGAGAATATCCAGTGTCAAAGGCATGTTCGATAAGGCTTACCTACAGAACTGGACGAACGAAGTTTACTCGGTGGACAAAGTGCGGAAAACGAGTCCCGTCACGTACACCTTAAGGGATTATGGTGGGGCAGGGTAACGATGGTGGGTTCTACGAGCAGGAGTTGCAAAAGACGCAAGTGCTGGACCTATTCCTGGTGGAGAAGGTGTTACAGACGTGGAAGGCAGGGGAAAAGATCAGTTACCTGGTTAAATGGCAGGGGTATGACGATAAGTTCAACAGTTGGGTCGATAACCTGGACTGCATGCTGGAACGTTCTAAAACATTCTATTTGATCACATCATTTCCTGTTGTGATGCAATTTCCGGTTGATCCAGTATAAAGTTAAGACCTTTTCCGCACGCTCTCTTTCCAGTTTGGATATCATCTAGAGAGCATCGCCATGCTGCCTCTCGTTTTCCAATTTACATCGAGAGAATATCTCCGACGTGTTTGTATGTTCATTCAATCAATTCTTAAGACCTGTAGAAATTTTTTTTCATATATAAATGGGAAGAGTGCACCTTTAGTTTTCCATCCTTGTTTCTATATTCGAAAATGTCAGCCCCAGCTAAAACTAGCTTCACCCGCCTCTTTTGCGCGGAGGTGTTCCCCGACCAACGGCAACTGATCGCGTACCTACCCAACTGCCACCACCACTCCAAAGGTCCCGCCGAAGACTTCACCTGTACCCTATCCCATGCCCTCCAACCATTGAAAAGGCCCATGGGGGTAGCTTTCGAGTGTTCGAGAAGATCTTCGCGCATGATGATGGTTACATCTCCCTCCTCTGCGATCCCCTACGCCTCCTGACCTGACTAAAACCCGCCATCGCCCGACTTCTGTTTGCCTGCCTGACCAGCCTCGTGTCCTGCAAGTTCCAACTCTGTTTGACGACGCAGTTTTCTAAAGCTGGGCAAACCTCAACACTGGGTTCTGAAACCTCTACATAAACACTCCCTCTGCTCACGTCATCCCTCCTTACTCGACAAGGCCTACGAGAAGATCCATCATGCCATCGACGCCTTCGGGAGATGGGCAGCGGCTGGGTCGTCGACGCCGTGATGGATCTCCAGATAAAGGTGGGGAAGTACGACCCCTTCCGTGTATCCTCCTACGTTCCCCTCTCAGTACAGCTGAGGAAAAAGCGTTAGTTTGTCGTGAATGTGGAGATCAGGAAGGGCAACCGCTGCTTCCTGTACTCCGTGTTGGCGGCGATTCATCACAGCTTCATAGTGGAACCTTCACACTATGAGCAGTGTACGGATATCGCCGACCACACGATGCTTCGGTACCCAGTGGGGCTGAATCAGATAGAAGAGTTTGAAGTCAAGAACATTGTTCTCGCCATCAACGTGATCACTTACACCACGGAATTCAGACTTCACCCTATCCGTGTCTGCTTGGTCATCTGGTGATCGACTTGCTGTTTCTGGCCGAGGACTACTTGGCAGTCATCACCAAAAAGTTATCTGCCTGAACTGCTTCTCGGGGTCACCAGGGAGATCACCCTCCATAAACACCGCGTGGAGTATTTCGCCCTGAATCCGAGCCAACAGTTGTGGTTCCCCAGACCCGGCGCAAACCCCTAGGTTCATCGACAGCATGGATTTCTTGAACTTGTCCCTGACGACGCTTGTCACGAACCTGAAGAATGCGGGTGGCACTCTCCTCATTCTCCGAGCCGGTCTGGAAAGAAGTTGCCTTCGCGAACTGTTTACAGACTCCTCCGTATTATACTCTGAGCCTAGCACTTCAACCGCTACAACCAAAACTTCCACTACCCGACCTGACACGGACACCTTAATGAACCTGCTAACCCAGAAAGGCCATTACCCCTACAACACGTGACTGACCAGAAGTCTTTGAGTAAATGGAGCTCCCGCCTAGAGAGGCTTTCTATTCGAAGGTTAAAGAGGAGGGAATCGGCGAAGAGGAATACCGATATTCCCGGACTGTCTGGGGCATGTTGGCCGTCAAGCTCTTTGCCTCATACTATGCCGTTTACCAACGCACGGACGTCTACCTCCTCTCCGATGTCTTCGAGAACTTCTGGTCTATCTCCATCAAGACTTTTCGTCTCGACCCTGCTACTACCTATCCACACCCAGTGAGTTGGGCCACGGCACTATGGCAAACAAAGCGAAACTCAACCTCTTCACCCACGTAAACAAACATAATTTCTTAACTTCCGAAATTCGAGGCGTACTTTCCTACATTGCTCGTCGCTATGCCGCTGCGAACAACCACTATTTTCCGGAGACCTTCGACCCCGAGCGTCCTATATCTTTCCTCATCTACCTCGAAGCCAACAACCTCTACGGGTGGGCCATGATCCAGAATAACCGTGCGGGAACTTTAGATGGTTCACTAAACAGGAGATAAAGCATTCGACGTCTTCTCGGTGTCAGATAATGGTGATCACAGTTACATCTTGGAAGTGGACTTGGACTAACCTCCCGGATTACATGACGCCCACAATGACTACCTGCTGGATCCGGAATAAATGAAGATCGACCATTCGATGGTAACGGAGTTTCGCAAGAGGATAGCTGAGGAAATTGGACACCTCATCAACTCTACCACCAAGCTAGCCTCCAACCTCTTCAACAAGCGGAAATATGTCATGCATTACTGGAATCTCAATTCTGCAGCAAGGCTTGGTTCTTAGCCTCATCCGCCGCATTTTCGGTTTCAAACAGGCGGCCTGGCTGAAGCCCTACATCAAGTGCAACACTGCGCGAAGACAGGCTGCTGCGAACGACTTCGAGAAGAAGCCTGTTCAAATTGGCGAATAACAGCGTGTTTGGAAAAACGCTCGAACAGAAACAGAACAGGGTGTCCGTGAAACTCGCCCCCCAAAGTGGGGAAGTGGTGAAGTACACCAACCTTCTTCACGCCAACTCCTTCCAAATTCTCAACGCGCACCTAATCTCCATACTACTGAAGGCCAGGACGATCGACTGCGACCTCCCCATATATTCCGGGTTCGCCATCCTGGAGCTTTTGGAGCTACTGATATACCAGTTTCACTACGGGTACATCAAACCTAGTACGGGAATAAGGTGTCGTTGCTCTTCACGGACACGGCAGCCTGTTTTACTCCATTGAGATGGAAGACCTCTACGCGGACATGGCCGAGGAGAGGGGCGAGTGGTTCAACACGTCAAACTACGACCCCACCCATCCCTCTTCAGTGTCAAGAACAAGCAAGTCCTAGGCAAGTTCAAGGACGAGCTGAGTGGGTTACTGGTTTAGGAGTTCGTGGAGCTACGATCGAAGATGTACTCCCACATCACCGAGGAGACTTCCAAGCAGATGGCAAAAGGCATCGACAGGACCTTCGTGAAACAACACCTGTTCACGAGGACTACAAACAATGCTTCAAACAGCATACCGTCGAGTGGGGTTCCTGGGCTATGATTCGCAGTCGAAAGCACCAACTCGCTACAGACATCGTGTCCAAGTCCCTCCTCAGTCCTTATGATGACAAGCGCTACATCTTGGACGACGGCATCCACACCTTGGCCCACGGACACTATGGAACTCTCTGCAGCGATGAGGATGAGGCGGATGACGACTTCGACTCAGACGTAGACTTGGAAAGTGATCAGGAAGAGGTTGAGAATAGAGATCATGAGGGAGAGGTGTCCGATTCCGAGGAGGAAGATGCGCGAGTCAAAGACTTCCCCTCCCGTCGAGATGTAGAGGCTATGACCAAGTTGGATGGGAGGGAGAGAAGAGCAGAGGCTGACAGGTTGAGGAAGACATCTGCCAAGCGTGAGAGTCGTGCCACCATGAGCGAGGAGAAGAAGTGCATGAGAAGAGAACAGGATCGAAAGCGGTATCACGAATTGGAAGGAGCGAGACGGAAAGGAGAGAAACGTAAGGCCATGACGGAGGAACAGAAGGCGGAGGCAAGAGCCAGAGATGCAGCTGCTAAGCGAGCTAAATGTGCGGCGGAGAAGGTGAAGAAGTCCTAATCCCCTCCTTATCTAAAACGGTGTGGTTGGCTATGCCATCGGAGACTTCGGTCTCTGGCGGGTCCAACCAAGGTGGAAAGATGGCTGCACCCTTACCCAAACTCATTCCACCCATCCTAAACCTCAACCAGTGTGTATGCACGTGTGAGTGTATGTATAAATGAGTGCGTTTGTAAAATCGGCATTAGTAATGTTTATAAATCAACCTCTTGCTAATGTCGGTCCTACGCGTACACTATGAACTGTAACAACAGAAACGTACGGCTTTTTAAGCCCTAAAATGTTACCGCCCATACAATAAGAAAGCCATGTCCAGTTCGTTAACGGAGATTGGGCCAACCGACCAATTCCTTTCGGGTGGTGGGTAGTCAATTCCCGAGCGGTTCTGCTCTAGGACCAATGGTTCCCGAATTATTGGGGGGGGGGCCAACTCCAGATAAAAAAAGCAGAGTTAGAGGAGTATCTAGCTAGTTACAATTCTAGATTTATTGGTAAAAATGTTTAAAATAATAACGTCACTACAAAAATAATACAATAATAACACAATATTAATGATACTAATTATTAATAAAAAAAATACAATATTACAGCAACAAAAATAACACTGTAATTATGAGAAAAAGTCGAATTTTCTATAACTTTGGATCTAGACTAAGATAAAGATATGCAGCCTACAACATTTTAAAACAGAGTTCCAGCAGTATCTCTCTAGCTAGTTACAATTCTAGAGTTATTGGTAAAGATTTTTTACAATAACGTAAACACAATAAGTTTTAAAGGTTACGTTACAACACCCAAATGGCACAGAAACAATGAAATACAGTTTTATATTTAAATCTTTAAAACTGGGATGGTAGGCTAATAGTTTTCCTGTAAAGGTAGTGAATCAGGTTGGAAAGTGGTTGTAGCTATTGCAGGGTTGGTTTATTTAAATTAGTTTAATCAACCTACCCTGTGATAGCTATAACTACATTCCAACTAGTTTTATTTAAATCATTGAGTTAAATCGTGATTAAAATCAACAAAAATCTTCGATTTAAATAAATTTTATTTAAAAGTGTAAGTTACCTGTTAGAACAATAGCAACCTTCTTCAACAGCTACTTAAACTACTTTTGGCTTTTAAATAATCCATTGGCATATTAAAAATTGCACATAGGCCTGGATCCCAAAAATACATGGGAGATAAAAAAGCGGGAGGTAAAATTATTTGGGAAGCTAACACAAGGCAGTCAGTTTTTGTGTACAAATCTTTGAGTCTAAATGCAATTTGTTATGTTTGCATAACAAATGAACGGTCAAACTTTAGGCTTTCACACTGATAGTAGAGAGAAATTAATAGTTTTTTTTATATATTTGTTGTTTTTAATGTTATTGAATGGTAAAGCGAGCTTTTCCATTAATTAGTGTTACTCATAAAGCGTATACTACCTACTTTACCTACTAATTTCTCCTTTGGTCATTCCGGATCACAGGGTCATTCCAGGGTTTAGGGTCAGTGGGTCTCTAGGTCAGTAAGTCAAAATACTGGTCTAGTGTATGAACCATCACCCAGTGACTCAAACGAAAGTAATACCTTAGTGACCCTAAGTGAACCAGTGACCCATTCCTTCTCTAAAATTCAAACAAGAATCTTTAATAGATTTAATTGGGGATGATTACGACTGAATTAATTAATGTGCAAATTAATTTGATGGTTTGAACACTAATCAAACTTCATCCAACTGAGTTTCCACAGCTAACAATCCATAATTTGTACGTATAGCATTAGACGTTTTCGAAAATGTCTTGTCTGGGGAGGCATTTTGAGCTTTGTAAAGCGCAGCCACCTTGAGAGGGTTTTAAAAAGGTTTTAGCTTATTTTCACGGGACGATAGCTTGGTGGACAGTTTAGGCAGAATTAAGCCTCTGTGGCGAGGTTTGGTGGAAGACAGCTAAATTCATCAAATTTTTGAATTACAATTTTCCACCTTTTGGAAAATTCAGCTCGCCCCTCCCTACCCACTGTATCGAAACAAAGCTGCTTTCTGTAAATATTAGTTGCTGATTTGGTTCATATCTCTAAATTTTAACTCAGATATTGACTGGAGACGAAAGAAGTGTTAAAAATTATACCATGACATTTTAGGGGCAGTTATAGCATTGCATGAAGAAGGGTTCTAAGCTGTACGGCATTCAATTTTGAGTACATATCCACCATCTGGTTTTTCTAGACCTAGGTAAATGTGATCCAGTTCTGCTTAATCAAATGACGTTCTTAAAACGAACGGATGAAGTGAAGTTTGGTTTCACGCTAGGGATAGGAATTAAACATAAAAATCATTCACTTCCTTTTCTTTAAATTACTGCAAGGTTTTACGTAGACTGGGCGTGTCAATGTCAAATGCGCAAAAACGTAAAAATAAAACACAGTAGGCATGTAGTTAAAAGCGTTGTTATATGAAGAGGCATGGTGCTTCCTCGATATAAACAATTTGTAAGCTGGCCGAAATGTCAATACTTAGCCAATACAAGTTTTCATCTATGCTGGTTATTTAATGTAGTATTGTATGCAAACATGTCTTCTATAGTCCAATTTTGATACGTGCTTTCAAAGGGGGCAATGATTGGCAATACTGAACCCAATGGTTTGGAACCTTGACACTGTTTTGCATAAGTTTTTGTTTAAATGGTTCTCTAGAATGCAAGATGTTTTTTCCTTAGGAATTGAATCTCCAAAATACCAGTGTTACCTTGTTGATTTTTCTATTGCCCTCATGAAAATATGCATTACCTATTTTCTTTAGCATTCTCTTTCTCATAATGCTGTTTCAATTCGAGAACAATCGAAGATATCTTTCCGTTCTGCTACACTCTGCGCATGGTTTTGCACAGATTCCTTCATATAAAAGCCGAAGCGGAGCGAACCGTCTTATCTTTTCGACCTCAATTGTGCCCAGATGGCAACAAGTGGAGAGGAGCGTGGGAAAAAGGTAGTGTATATTTTAATGAGGGCAATAGATACCAAAATCAATTAAGGAGTCATCAGGGGGGTTATACCATGCGCCGGGCAGCAGTGAACGGCCCCACACGGTGTAGTCCGTCAGCGTGATGTGACATGTAACACAAATGTGTGGAAAAGACGGACGGGTGATGCCAGGACACTGCTTCCATGATGCCGGAAACCGGGACATTGCTGTGGAGAGCCCAGGATACGAAATGGCTCGTAGTTCGTAAGCCGCAACCCGGATACCTTGATCCGCACAACTGCTGTCTAGGGTGTCGTAGGCTTGCACGATGACAGTTTTTATCCAGGTGGCAATCATCATGGGGAACGTCTCGCCGTATCTGGATGCGAAGGGAATGAAAAGGTGTGAGCAGCCCCGATGGATGGCTTTGGAAGCCTCGGCGTGTCGCCGCAGTCGCCGTGAGGAGGTTGTGTTGGCTCGTTTGCGAATTGGTCACACCCGGCTTACTCACTGTTTCCTTTTGCG
>JAHWFP010044383.1:131186-159130 GCA_023313725.1 Lithobius niger | reverse complement strand
TATGAGTGCCTAAACTAATTCTTAGTCGTTTGCTAATAATTACCATGATATCAAAAATCTAAAAGACTAATGCGGTAAAAATTGAAATTATTTATGCCTATAGTTCGTCGAAGAAAAATTATAAGATACCAGCCTAAAAAATTATAAAGTGTGATGTTAAAACACGAAAATCATTCCGGTTTGTGACGAACAATCTTTAACATAATGCTGTTTTGTATACTATCTCAGATGGCCTTGTATTCCTAAGTCGAGTCCTATCAAACGGTACGATAGTAGGCTATACATGCGTAGATGGAGATGTGCGAACATCTAAAGGCACATAAGGCAGGCCGGATGTGCCTTTAACCAAGACGTTTCTACCAGACTCAGTTATAAAGCAGGCTTTTAATCATGCATTTAAACATCCTAGCACTGAATAGAAGTTTACGTTCTTCCAAAAATCCCATTAAACCCAGTGAGTCAAGGCATTTCAACTTTAATGTTATTGGCGCTGCAAGCTGTTGGCGTTCATTAAAAGTGGCGGGAAACAGCTGTAGTAACACATTTACAATAGCCCCCAAAGCTAAGTAGAAGAAGAAAACGGACAAGAACGCAGCATCTGTTACCCAAAAATGATATAAACCTAAAGCTGACCTAAAGCTCAAAGTTTTGGCCAACTTGAAAACACCCGGTTCAAATGCGGGGAGGTGGGAGGCGAGGTGTGGGGGGTATAATCCATCCCACCCCTGAAAGCTGTGGTCACGGATATTAGTTATTCCTAAAAGGCCGATTAAAGTCCCATGAGCTTTGTAAGCAGTTGTGGGGAACCCGGAGGTTACAAAATTAGTAACAAGACTTACTATCCAGATAAGCCCTCCAGTCCCGGTGTCAGTGGCTCGACGCCATTCCGGGTTCTGACCACTTCCAGGTGGTAATAAAGCAACATTATTATTATTATTATTAAGAAAAAAATTTGTCTGATCAAGTTGATTTCTGACGGACATAAGAAATCTCAGTTGCTGACAGTATTGTTGTCTAGAAACAAATCATGAGGACCACTGACCCGTATTTTAATGGTGAACTCCCGTTTCGTCAAAGTGTAAAAGTGTAAGAGCTTTTGCCTAATGAGCAAATCCCGTTTCGCTGAAACTAATCTGACAAAATTTTACGTACACGAAAGTTAATGCCTTATTCCTAAGTAATGGGGATTTAAAGGGCAAACATTTAACAGAGACAAGCAGTGGTAGAATAAAACCAATTGATTTATTTGCGTTTCGAAAACTAGCAAAACAGACGGAAAAACGTGTATTTTAAATATTGTTTAGAATGCTTGGTCGTCACTACGTCAATGACAAGGTTCTCTTTTAAGAATAGTTAGTTATACACATGATGGTTATCCTTTCCCAAACGGGAATTCCCGTTTCGCAGAATCAAAATATTCTTCAAAAATGTACCATTGCAGAAGTTAAAGGTGCATGCCTAATCAGTAGGAATTTGTGATTAGTTGCGGTTTCTGATATTACGTGTTTAGCCGCAGCGACCGAGGCACGTAATTTAAAAAAAAATTATTCTGCAAAGCGAAATTCTGCAAAACCAGTGTTTGTCTATAATACACGGGAGTCATGTTTTTAATTTGGTGTGCCTAAAATTTCGTGACAGGATTTGGCGAAACGGGATTTGCCCTCCAGGTAAAAGCTTTTAATCTGCTTTCTTTTTGGCGAAACGGGATTTGGCGAAACGGGACGTAACCATTTTAATATCGTCATGGCTGGTGAATCGTAGTAAACATGACGAACGAAATAAACAAAGAATTAGATGAAAAGAAATGAAAAAAGTCACCGTTTGATTATGAATTGAAACCTCGTGAAAAACGCGTACTATACTCTGATCATTTCACTGATCGCTTTTGGTGTGGAAAATGATGTCTGTCAGCATTCTAGAGTTGCAACAAGAAATCCTCGAGCGAAGCGAGACTACGCTGTATGAGCGAGCGTTAGCAGGCGACTGGGCCAGTCTACGTCATTAAAACGCCGGCCAGGGTATCATGAGAGGCTACCATGCTCCTTCAGCGGCTATGGGAACTATTCTGGCCAATTCTGGACGATCTTTCGGCCTCTACGATGATCGGAGGTTTCCCGGATCGAATCCCTGGGTGGCACCTCCCTTTACCAGATATTTCTTCTTCTCTAAAAAGTCTGGTAATGTTCAAAATTGAGCCGGTTCAGCCATACAAGCATTCAGTTGCTTCGGCAGACTTCAGGCTCAAAGAAATTAATTTTTAAAAATAAAAAATTAAAACTAAAATTAAAAAAAATTAAAAAATAAACTTACGATGTGCGTGTGTGTTTATACCTTTACTCCACCGAAATTAAAACAACTACAGAAATGAAAGTAGTGCCAAATCAAAGATAATTAAATTAAATCGTTCTTCGAGTAGCTGTAACTAGAAATGTTGACCTCAAATGTGAGAACAATAGCCCTAAAATTTAACTGTTTCATCAAGACAAAAGTTCGGTCAAACGTTACGACTCACGAAAATTAACGACGAAATTAATAAAAATAGAAACTTGATTTTACAAAATTTGTCATCATATTGGGTCATCCATGCCAAGATTAAAAAAAAAATAAATAAAAATGCCAAAGAAAAAAGCAACGAACACTTGCAGACAAATGTGACGCACAGAGAAGCCGAACACAGAGCGGAGCTTTTTTCAGCATTTCTTTCCGTCTGCGTAAATTACGTGCGTAGTCATTGCTTTAATAAAATTATAAAATGTATGAATGGCGTAGGGAGGAGGGATGCCAGGTGGACTGGCGGATAGCGCGGTCACCCTCTGTCTGTTCAGGATTTCTGGGTTCGAAACTGGTTTCAGTATTTTCGGCATTTTCTGCACTTTCGGGAAGAGATATGAGCCCTGTGCACTACCGCGTTGACTGTGGCATGTCAAAGATCCTGGGTTTTCTGCTTGAATTTCTCCAGCTAAATTAACCCTCTCATCGTCTTTACATGTTTATCCTCATCTGGAGGCAAGGCGCGTGGCTGACCTGTTTTAAAAGGGAGAACCACTAGTTCACAACACAATAGTCAATAGTCGAGTAATGAGGAGGAGGGGTGGGGCTTGATGGAAGTGACATGGGGGGGGGGAGTAGGATCGAATGATTGTGTGTACGTACAGAACTGAAAAAAAATTTGTATTTTTCATGAAATTGATGTCTCGATGCCACTGTTTCGAGAAGTGAATATTCTTCCTCTGTACATTCATAAAATTGTCTGCTTGTCAAAGACTATTACAAAGACTTGAGTATCTTACAGTTTTAATTCGTCGATCTATTGGCATAAATCCTTTTCATTTTTACTGCATTTGATTCCAGAAGTTCCGATCGCAAGGAAATTATTGGCAAATGATCACGATTCAGAATGTGGATCACAATTATTCAGATAGCGGTTTGATTGGGTTTTACTAACGCTTTGTGGGTAAGGCCGCATGTGGACGAAAAGGCCCCTTACGCAACGACTCACCTTCGCATTCTCGCTGCTAGAAGCTAGAAATCATCTGGAATTCCAAGATGGCGGCGGTTTTAGCTCTGCCGGCTCGCAACGAAAAAAGCCACTAATGCGAGTTCAGAAGCGACTGGAAAATTGTTTCGTCAGGAGGAATTCTTTGCCTAATTGTCACGGATTGCAAACAAAATGATCCAATTTACTTCGTCTCCTTCAGCAATATATACAACAAGCATTATTTACAACGTGACATCGATCAACTTGAATTTGTCCAACAAAACGACAAAGAGCATCTCTATACCGCTTGTTGCTACCTCTTGCGAGTGTGTCTGGCGGGAAAACGTCCTTTTTATTTATAGCAGCTTCCCGCCCAAAACCAAGTAATAAAGTTGCAAAGAATGGAACGTCCGTCCACGTGGAAAGTTGTTGCTTCTTACGGTGTTGTAAGGTTGGCAATTGTATCCAAAAGTTCTTACTTGTCGAACGGGGTAATGACCCATAATTGATGATAATTACTTAATGACTGTCATTAGTGTTCTTAAGGAACGATACGGCTAAACCTTACAACTGCAAGCATTTACTCAAACGATGTCGGATTTAGCTATAGTTTGTTCTACATTATGTTTGCAGGAAAGTGACTGTGACGCCGCGTTTCCTTGCACTACGAGTGAAAAACAAGTGAATATCACACTTTTAGACTGTACACAGTTACTGTTAGCGTCTACGAGTTGGATATTTACGTGTTTTTAGCCCTCGTTGTGGAAGGAAACGTGTCGTCGTACAGTCGGTTTCCAGCAAACATAATGTGGAACAAACTATAAGCCAGGTACGTGGTTACCATGGCAACGATGCCTTTGCCATCGCAATTAAATCCCAGCTGCGAGAATGCAAGGACGAATGGGTGCGTAAACGCGCCCCCGAGAAAGGCGAAAGACACACGCATTGCGCTTCTTACAAGGTTATTTCTCGATGGGAACAAACCTTAAAAAAAATTATTGATAGCCAGTATACAAAAGTAATAAAACATGGCATTGACGGCACAGATCTTTAAGAAATCCTTCTTTTGTTTTTAATTGTAAATTAATTTTAATGTCATGTCAGTCGTTATTGAACTAGTCGGGCGACACATTACCGTGTGTCTTAATAAATCGCTAAGCTTGGAACGTGACTTCACGATTCACCTGATCCCGTCTGATATTCAGCACTAAGTAGTAGCTATTCAACTAGCGCTCTAAAACTATTATTCCCTCACTTGTTTAACTCTTAACTTCGTGACCTGCCCCCTCCCACACCCATTCTTTTTCTTTTTTCTCCATTAAGTTTTCTTCGTGTCTCGGCCGCCCCCCCCCCCACCTCCCTCTCCCGTTGCTGTATTTTCTTGTTTTATTTTTATGAATTAACGTAGTTGTTTGTATTAGATGAATTGTATGGGCCCGTTGCTCTTTGAGGCACAATCAGTTTTTTTTTTCCAAAATTATGTTGATCATCATTTGTTACAATAAAATAGATTATTACTATTTTCTATGTGTTTAATGCATTTCTGAAGTTCACATTTATTTTAGTTTTATTTAATAGTTTATTTTCTATATTCACTGGGCAGAAACCTATATGATTTCTGCCTAGTGCTCTAAGTCGAATTTTGGCCCCAACCTCCCTAAAATATTTGAGGTAAGCATTTCGTCGTTAATCTTTATTCTTTTATACGGCAAAGCTCCCCTCTTCTTAAATTTGAACTAAATCCGTCGGAACCACATAATTTGTGAATGTTATTGTGTCTCAAACAGGACACAGACAAAAACATTACAAAATCTAAATTCAGTTGAATGTTATGTCCTCCCCTCGTCAGCAAAAATTATTATTACTCTTATACATCTACGTCATTAAAAAGAACGATGGGTGTGAGCGTGTACCTCAACTCCTCTTGAACTAAATCACATATTAAGAAAGGAATAGTGCCAAATGAAAGATAATTAAATTACGCTTCCGTTAGGCCTATTTTCATTGCTGTAACTTGATTTTTTTTATCCTCAAATTCGCGAAAAACCGCTCCTGGCGTCAAAGTTCGGTCAGGCAGTCTTATCAGAAAGAAAAAATTGGCTGCAAAAAAATCTCTAAAGTGACGACATATTTTGCATCATAGCCTGCTACATAAAGATCTTAAAATTAGACTTACTTCTACTGACTGGATACGCGCAAAAAAGTAGACCCATAGGTTGTAAGAGGTGGCCAAATATTCACGTATCTGAAGCATTGAGGTGCGTGGATTGAGCGAGCAAAGCGATCGCTTTCCACCTAAACTAAACCTTTTCAATGCGTTTCTCGCTTTGCTCGCTCAATCTTTCATTCAGAGACTCCCTCTTTCGATGGGGCTTACTTTCAGAGGAGTAGACGCCCAAACATGGATACTCGTAGGGGCCGTACTTCTGGAGGAGTAGACGAACAAACATACAAACAAATCGTACGTTTTGAATGATGTAGATGTAGGTGAAATGCACGCGTGCTGAGGAATGTGATGAACGAACTGTCAGCAACAATTGCAATTAGTTTGCGTCGAAATAATCAGTACAAAGATTTTCCGATACTCAGGGGATCAAAGAAATTACGTGAAGCATGGACATACGCCAATAGAGTGAGCGAAGCGTATGATATGACTAGTTAATATTATTATTCATCATTATCTTCTTTATTATTAAAATCGATTTGTCAGGTTAGATGGACACGAACCAGCTGCCGGGAGGAACTAATATGAATAAACAATATGAGGAGACTACTAATCAATCTCTATGAGGGGATTCGATGATTGCAAAGAATGATTATTGGCAATAAACTGAAAACTTAACCCTTAGGGCTTCGGGCAGATGACCGTGAGTGGTTAACGTTCGTTAAACCATTTGAACCCTTTCAAAACTTAACTTTTAATGGATAAAACAATGCTTCAGGTAAATGTAACTGTTAATATTAAACCGCTGGCTAAAGGTTTCGTCATTGCGTACGATTAAAATTAAAGGATTAGTAAGACTCGGTTAAATATTAATAATATTAACCCTATTTACTTTCTGCCTCCCCGGAATAAAAATTACAAATCCGGCGGTGTAAAGGTTTGTTGTAGAAAGGCGTATTGCTTTATTTCCGGTGGAAATATTCATATGTTGCATGGACTCCGGGTCAGGGTATGCGCTGATTGAGTGAGCGAAGCGAACGAAAAGCAGCACTTGTTAGCCAGTGTGCGCAAAAATATACAGACGGGATACACGTCTTCCGTTACAAACACATCACAGAGCAAACCGTCTCAAACCCAATGTTGCAAACGGTGCATCTAATACCGCATCAAGCAGTTATTACTATTATTAAGTGACGACTGTCCGCTTCACAACATCTACCACCAAACAACTAAAGGAGGAGTATTTTCCGGCTTCTATCGAGCATGTAATGTGATAAAAATTCCGTGTACCATCCAGTTACTTCATCATACTGCAGTTTAGCAGCTTATGAATGCGGGTGGGCAGTGGGTTGGCACTCTTATCCCTCCCCTTCCCACCTATTCACCCCTAATCCCCTCTCTCATTGGTCCTCCTCCTCCATTCACCGTTCGACCAGGCGTAATCTTTCACACCTGTGGTTCCGTCTTTTAGCGCCGAGTGGCGCGCCGGTATGGCCTAGGCTGAAAACCCCATACAACGAAAATACCAATTTTTAGATAAATATGACGCGGGTGGTAAGGGTTATTGTGTACCTTGGGGCGTTAAAAGGATTAGAAATGGGGATAAAGACTGCAGGAGGACACGTTGTGAGGGGTTGAACTGCGTGGGGGACAGCAAGGACTTCGTTACAGCGAGGTCGCCCGTTTCTCAGCCAATGGCAGCTCGGACGGAAAAGCGGCGGAGGCTGGTGTTCGCGAACCCTGCATTCGCAGTCGAGCCGCGTTGAGGTACGGTCGCAGCAGACACGGTGCGCTGCAAGCAATGTCTCATGTACGCAGGTCAGGATTTTTAAAAAATAGATCGAGACTTTTAAAATGGTGCTGCGTTGTCACGGTGTACGGGGATCAGCATCCGAGTACCACCATGGATTAATCGGAGCAGCGGTTTTATCGTGACAATGCGGTTATCGTGGGTCGTGCTCCTCCTCGTGCTGTGCCACGCCGCCGTCGGCGCATCTTCGACGGATGGGGTCGGCACGCGTTGCGAAGAAATCACCATCCCGATGTGCCGGGGCATCGGCTACAACTACACGTTCATGCCAAATCAGTTCAACCACGACTCGCAGGACGAAGCCGGGCTGGAGGTGCACCAGTTCTGGCCGCTCGTGGAAATCCAGTGCTCACCCGATCTCAAGTTCTTCCTGTGTTCCATGTATGCCCCCATCTGCATAGAGGATTACTCCTTACCTTTACCTGCGTGCAGGTCGGTGTGCGAGCGCGCAAAAGCCGGGTGCGCACCTCTGATGAGGCAATATGGATTTGCTTGGCCGGAGAGAATGAATTGTGACAGATTGCCCGAATACGGAGATAACAGTCAACTTTGCATGGATTCAAAAAACGGGACCGACGTGCCAGCACCGCCGCCTCCGAACTCAAAGGGGCCGTCTTCTCCAGCACCGGATAGGACCCGATTCCGTCCGAAGGGCCGGAGGCCGGGGAAGGGTGGTGGCACTGGGGTGACGGGGACCGCCAAAGAACCAATAATGCCCCACCCTTTCCCCCCTGAAGGAATGCCCCCCGTCTTAAAGTCTTCGTGTCCGTGTGAGTGTATGGACCCTCTTGTGTGGGTGGAGGAATCGAGTGCTGCGTACAACCGTGTTTGGACTGGAGGTGTGCGGAACTGTGCGTTACCGTGCGGTGGTGCGTACTTCAACAATGATGAGAAGACTTTTGCGTCGTTCTGGATTGGTTTGTGGGCCGTTCTGTGCTGTGCGTCAACGGCTTTCACGGTGGCAACGTTTCTCGTCGATCCGCAACGCTTCCGGTATCCGGAACGCCCCATCATCTTCCTGTCGGCGTGTTACTTAATGGTGGCGATCGGATTTCTCGTCCGGTTGGGGTTGGGTCCGGAAAGGGTGTCTTGCGACGGGCCGATTATCCGGTACGAAGCCCACGGGCCGTCCCCGGCGCCGGCTTGCACAGCGGTCTTCGTGCTCACGTATTTCTTCGGCATGGCATCTTCGGTTTGGTGGGTGGTGCTGTCTCTCACCTGGTTTCTAGCCGCCGGACTCAAGTGGGGCAACGAAGCCATCGCCGGCTACTCCCACTACTTCCACGTGGTGGCCTGGCTGGCTCCCACCGTCCAGTCCGTGTCCGTTTTAGCGTGGGCCGGGGTGGATGGGGACCCCGTGTCCGGCGTCTGTTCGGTCGGCAACCAAGATGTTGGACATCTCCGCACCTTCGTCCTCGCCCCCAACATCCTCTACCTCTTCGTTGGGACGGGGTTCCTAGTGGGCGGGTTTGTGGCCCTCTTCCGTATCCGTTCGGCCATCAAGGCTCAAGGTGGTGCGTCAGCTAAAACGGACAAATTAGAAAAACTCATGATCCGTATTGGCGTTTTTTCCGTACTCTACACGGTTCCTGCAGGAGTTGTGGTGGCATGTTTATTCTACGAACAGCATTATAGACCGGCATGGGAAGCGCATGCCGTCTGTCCCTGCTTGGCCCCTTCCCCGCCTCCCCCACCCCCAAGACCAGACTATTCCGTGTTCATGCTCAAATACTTTATGTCGTTAGTCGTCGGAATCACGTCCGGTTTTTGGATCTGGTCCGGAAAGACGCTCGATTCCTGGCGAAGATTCTCTAGTCGAATACGGCGCAATCCTCGCAGGCCTCCCCCGCCCCCCTTGCCCCCACCCATAGCGACTCACACCTTCGTTCAAGGGGCCCTCCATAAGCAAATGCCTCTCAGCCACGTATGAAAACTTATGCACAGTAGCCAAGTCGTGCACTACTCCTGAGGTGCTTCGGACTACAAAATGTGAGTGTTCTGTGAATGCGTGTTTGTGCAAAATATAAGAAGGTACGAAGACATTCGTGATTTAGTGTGTGCGAATGTAAATATGTGGACGGTAAAAAAGGTAAATATTTGGGATTTAGTAAGGATTTCGGTTTTGTCCCCCACAAAATTTTAAAGTGAGTGAATAGATTTCGACAAGTTCATTACTTTGAGTAAAAAAAATACGTTCTGTCCGAAACTGTCTTTGTTTGCCTAGATGCCAGTCCGCCTGTGGGTTCTGTTTTTATATTGTAGCATGAAAGATATTCCCAGTGTAGGCTACGCACGTAGTTTGCGAATTGTCTTGCAAATGACCATTAGCTGTGTGACCAAACTGTCACACGTAAACAATGCAAACTTTTCTTTTTACTGGTTAATAAGGCGTACATCCTTTTAACAGATTTGCATAATTTAATCCAAGTTTCACGCAAAAAATAAAACTAAAAACGCAACGTCATAGGTGCCGTAACACATCGTACAGAAATTAAAAAACAAAAACATACAAATTTTAATTACCTGCGTAGTTATCACGTTAGTTTTCGTGCCCTCGTTGCATTGGTTACGAGGTTACCCTATATAGGTTACATAGTTCAAGACAAACATGTTAATTTCACTCCAAACATTTCACGAGATGCTGGGTGTGGCATGTTCTTCCAACGTGTTGCAAACTTGTGTAGGCTGCAACACAATCATTTGATTTTAATTTTTTATTCTATACGCAAAGAGCATTTATTCAAAACTTAATATCTATTGCCAATTTTTTTTTTGTAATAGCCAGCACGGACCCTACGTTAATTTTTTTTTTAAATCTAAAATAAAATGACAGGCCTACGTAAAATCCAGGGGTGTACCGACCATACTAGAAAGCGGGAAATTTCCCTAAAGCCCTAAGCGCAAGTACTTAAAATATTAAATGCTAGTGAACAAACCACGTGAGCCTGGTTTACACGATCAAAAGTGCTAGAACGGTCAACAAATGTTTGGTGAAAATTAAGTCTATTAAACAACTAAGGTTGTTGCTGGTGTTCCATCTTTTAACGTACAGTAACTGATGGTAACTCAGATTCAAGTGGTTCGGTTAAAAAAATTTGTGCGAAAAGTTCCCCATTTTCTACTTAGGAAATCCCTACGTCTAAGTGATGGAAGATAACTGCTAGACGTGCTGTTGCTACGTAATATAAAATAATCTCCCCCTCCCCTCCCCCAACGATTTCCCGTGTTCTAATCTTATCACGCCCGATCATGATCATTCACGCGTAGCCTATTGACTAAATGTAGGCCTACAATTATTCAGTTTCCTCAATAAGTGGTAGCCTACATGTTGTGTAGTTGCCCAACTTTTTTTTGAATTCTTTTTGAAAGCGTTTTCCTTTATGGCTTACACCAATCTTTTATAGCCATAATCTACCGAAAAATGTCCTATTTTTCCATTAAACCAAATTTAAGAAACATGTAAGTTAAACAAAATTCAGCCAAGCCAAACGTGAATCTGCAGCACAACAAACGTGACGGAAGCTAACGAAAAATAAATAAGTGGTTCTCATAAGTATTCGCATCTAGGTTTGCTAAAACGTTAAAGTTCCACACCTTCCATTAACTGAATGCTTAAAGTCATTTGAAAGTACCTGAGTTTGCTAGAAAAAGAAAAAAAAGGCCTTGAGTTTCTTGAAACTTTTAGCAAGGTCGGTACAAGTCCTAAAATTATTTTTTTCCCTGTTTAAATAATGCCGGTAGTTTTGAGCACGATAAAGGCAAACTTGTAGTTTTGTTTTAAATAACGTGCATGTTTTGTCGTAAAACGTAGCTGAGCTTTTTTAAAAATAGGTACTCCCTTTCTGTGTCAGTTGTTTACTTTGTACGAATCTGCTACTCAAAGCGCTGCGGAAAAAGTCACGAAAAAATGCCGAACTTAACGTTACGCGGAGTCTCGAACGTAATAAGCTACCTGGTGAAATTCTGACCTAACTTAACCAACACGGAAACACCCAACAAAATTAATTTTTCACGGCTTTTTTTTTCCTTCACATGATTAAAACATAGACATTTTAGTGTTTGGTGAGTTATTGGATTTTTCACCAGGTTATCAAAAATCATGAATGCTGAGCAGCCTTGCATAAGTTTGTTGATTATTAGGTTCTTGAAAAAAATTGTACTGGTCTTCAAAAAAATCCTTGAAAAATTATATTGTTGTGATCTTGTGCGAACATTGTAAAGAGGAAATCGCGACGTGTAGTTGCTATTTTTAAAAAATAAATACAGTTTTGATACCACGAAGGTCCAAGGTTAGACTGACAGTTCTGATGAAATGATTTGGCTGAATTTTAAACTTTAACGTTTGTTTGTAAGTTGGCCACAACTTTCCAACAGCGTATTTTTGTCCAAAGCGCTGAAAAATTCAGCAATAAACATCTGTGACTTCTGCACTGCTATCATCGACCAATCCGTGGTAGGCCTAAATAAAAAATATATGACCCTCGCGCCGGACTACAGGTTTTAGAAGGATAAACAGCTAATCGATAACGAAAGAAAAATTTTACCGGTCGCATCGAGTCGTCAACGATCAGTTGCCTAGGTGAACCGATGCAATATATATTTAGCGACCTTAACGATAAACCTCAAAGCGTTTTGCAACAAAAAATAAATAAAAATAAAACATTTACAAAACGAACAAGTTTGAGCCGCTACATAATTATGTGTGAGGAGATTTATTAGGACTCACGGAGAAGTATTTTGGGGCGGGCGAGGTCCGGAGGAGGGGGGGGGGGGGGGGGGGGGGGGAGAGAGAGGAGGAAATGATCCTCTACGTTTCTTGCTAGAAAACTCAATAACCACTTTTGTATAAGCTACCATTACTATTTTTGCGGTTTTACGAGAAAAAAGTTTTGAAGAAAATTGAAAATAAATAGATTTTTCCAAGGATTTTTGTGCTAACCGGATAACTATTTGTCCCCCCCCCCTAACCCCACGTTACTTTAAGAGGCATACTGCGTGTGATTAAATAAAGCTTATATCAATTTTGCTATCTTTTTAACTAAAAACTGAACCGAACTCATGACGTAGCGGAAGTGTCTCCCCCAACCTTCTTCCAGGGTTTGTACCCGTTTTGCCGAAAATGAAGCCCTGATTAAAATTCGGCAAGAGGTAATTCCCGTTTCGCGGAATCAAAATATTTCTTACAAATTTTACATTCGAGAAGTGAAAGGTGCATTCCATCAGTGAACTTGTAATTAGTATCGTTTTCTGATGTTACATGTTTAGCCGCGCGGCAACGCGAACGAGGCATGTAATTTGAAGAAAAGAAATTATTCGGCGATTCCCGTTTCGCCAAAAATTAAGACACTGATTAAAATTCGGCAGAACGGGATTCGGAAAAACGGATAACCCACCGTGCAAGAGCTAGCCAAATTGATAAGATTTATTATTCTCGTCATACGCTGTATGATCATAGACATAGAACTACAAATTGAATTTGATTTCGTAAGATGCCATACGTATACGGCGTAACGGAATTATTTCCTTTCTCCCCTTCCCTTCCCCCTCTTACAGTGCTTCGACCGCTACTCTTTCCCAAGACTTCCCTGTCTAGACGAAAAATTTTCACTTTTTTGCCTGTGATTTAATGATTTTTTATATTTTTTTCATAATTTTATCTACGTATCATTGTCAGTATAGCATACACACATTTCAATACAGGCTATTTTGCTGTTTGAGGGGGAAAAATGTTCATGTCCAAAGTTTGGCGACATTGCCTCAACAATAAATTAAGTCTACTTTCAGGGTCGGTGTATAATTAGTGAGCTAATAATGTAGACACAAAGGAGAGGGAAAAAATCACGAAACAAAAAGACTATTGCATTGCAGCCACTTTAAAGAATTTTGTGTTGAGCCTCTCTTCTGTTTCGTATTCATTTTTATTATTGATAAGTGTTGACTGATTGCAATGGAGGTGATCACATGTGCCGTATTGACAGACGAGTAGAACAAAACTTGGCATATAGGCTTAAACATTTTCACTTCCGCTGAATATAGGTTTTAAAAAATCCTCTACGATAGATTACAAATCTGAAATTTAAGCGTTTAGGACTTTTTCAAACATTTTGAACTCAACGCTAAACTATCACAGAATAACGTCATCCACCACTGATTTGCTTTGAATATAGTAGGTCTAGCTCCCTTGGCACACTTGGCCAACAAATACGTGTAACCACTCAAAAGAAAGGGAGGTGTAGTATTCCTGAATCATCTTGAACAGGAAAAAACTGAAGTTTTTCTCGAGTACTTTTACTGTCAGACTTAATTCTAGATAAAATCGGCTAATCAGGGATATTAGAAATTTCATTAAGCAATTCCTACAGAATTTTTGTTGATACAAATGCGTACAGGGTCCATACTTTATAGCGTCATATCGTGATTTTCTGCAAAGGGATGCATATTTATACATTTCGTTCTAACCTTTAAATATTTAAACGAGTTGTTTACAGCTATCACAGAATCAACGGCCTGTTAAGTCTTTACCAAGTATACGTATTACCAACGGCCGTAATGCCAATAAACTAAGTTTTGAAACAGAAAAACGGTGCCGTGATTCTGTATTGGTGACGTTTTAATGTTGCAATTCTTTGAAATTTTGTAGCAGTTTAAATCAAAAGAATAATTCATCGTGGTTTTTGTTCATAAATAAACCGAATTCAATTACAAATTAGTGTACCTTTCAGGGTTTGAATAAAATCATCCCCAGGTGAAGTTTCCAGGGTTCATTTGTGGTTTTTTTTCCGGGTTTTATTGTTTTTTGGGCGTTTTATCAGGTTTTTTTAGGGCTTTATCGAGCATAGACTATAGGCTTCTACTTTACTTCGTGTTTCACAGAGGCTTGGTTAAGTTCCTAACATATAATGCCCTTTTAATGCCACTGTTTAACAAAAACCTTTCCTTAATAACCGTTAACAAACCAGCTTGAAGATATTAATAATTTGTTTTCACAAGGAAATATTAACCGTTTCTATAGGTGGACTGTTGCTTGCGTTTAAGATTTAGTGATTTAGCCACAGACCGTTGATTTTTAATACTGATAGGTAAAAAATAGCTTAAAAAAATAGGTGAAAACCCTCACTAGTGGGTATTATTGTGGGTGTGGGTTTTTTTTCAGGTCGGTTGGACACGAAAAAACCCACTGGGCAAACTTGGTACGTTTCGGAACATGACATATATTTATTCTAGGTTTTTCTGGAAATTTACTTCATATATAGGCCTACTTTATGCACTTAGTCCGTAAAGCTTGGTGAATACATTTAATGAAATGGTACAATTCCTTAAGGAAATCTGTTTCTGTGTCTTCAAAATCAATTCGCTTAATCGATAGATTAGATTTATTGTCGTTGCTTCTTAAATCGTTTTGCTCCATCAATTTAAAAAGATCCTTTTTTGATATTTTCTTAGGTGGCTGCTAGTAAAATGTTCATTCATTGTGAAAGGTTTTCGTAATACTTGGGAATTGTTTAGCTTGAGGTAAAAACTAAGGCCTACATTTTTTTAAAATTTCGGTTTATATGTCATTTTTTCCGGAAAAAAACGATTAATAATAAAAAAGAATTAAAAAAGGTTTCTAAAAGGGTTGAAATATTGGGAGTAATCGTCCAAATGCTATGGTGGCAGATCAGACCTGTCTTGATGACCTTTCCAAAGTATACAATTAACCTAAAAAAAATGCCAAAAATATGCATTATGAGAGTATTTGCACTTGTACGAGATTTAGTTCGGATTAGAATTTTGTGTGAAATTCTGCTGACGTACACGGATACAGTAATTTTTGTAATTTTTTTTTTATATTAATGAGACGTAATAACCGTGTGTCTTATTTTCTGCGCGTTTGAAATTCCAATTTGGCTGACTTCAGTTTCACAGAATGTATTCATGAATTAACAAGTTCAAATCTGGATTGGCTTCAGTAAATTAAAAAACAGAAACTGCTGTTTGTATGGGGCTCCATTTAACTGAATGTTAGACACCCACATTTAGCCTTATTAAAGGAAGTTGATCACTTAAAATCAAGCTGCTCACCCACAGAGATCTCTAGATCTCTAAATTTTGCAAAAATGGAAATTTCTTTATGCGAAAATAGATTCTGGTAAATTGGTCTACACCCTTTCTGAAGTTAAGCAACATTTTTGGTTTATTTCGGTTATTTAAGACGTTGTCAGCTGTAGTGATATTTTTTTTATCAAGAATTTGGCAACATTTTGAGAGATATCACTTGGATAATGGATATTCCAGTTAAACATTTCGAACAGTTTTTTTCGAGATTTAACGGGTTGCGCCATTTTGACGGTATCTCGCCATCACTCAGAAACCCAATCGTTTAGCCCGGCTGGATGCAGAAATGAACAGTTGATCAAGAAACGAACGCCTACTTTACTAATTGATTTTTTGAATGGTTAAGGGTGCCAGATTTTCAGCATCTTTTCTTAGGAAATTCAGTCAGTAAACAGTCTTTCGTGACGTATTTCAGCATTTAGTGATGCGGTATGCGAAGCAGTGAAAAAATTTGTCGTCCTTCTGAATTGTATGTTTTTCCACGCTAACTTTAAACTCGCTCTATTCATTTGAAATTTGGCACATGCTTTCTGGACTTAGGCTTTATTTGTAGGTTTAAATTCGAAAATCAGTAAGACTGGCCAAGGATTATTTCGGAATAGGCCTATTGGCTTTTAAGAATAAAAAAATAATCCAATATCAGCTCAGTTCGGTATACGGCGCTTATTTTAGGCCTATTAACGTTGACGACTTCATAGGCAAATTTTCCGATGTGCCAACTTTATGGGTTTTTTTTTCAGCTTTATTGGGGAAAAAATTTGTTTTGGACACTATCAGGCTGCTATGCATAGCTGGAAAATTTTTGCCGCAGCTACTGACATGTGATGTTAAAATTTGATTTTTGTCCATTCGTGTATTAAAAAAAAAACAACGTTTGTCGCCATGCAGTCGCATTAAGCGTCTTCTGTCCAAAATAAGAGGAAATGGGAGGGGGGGGGGGGAGATTTCCCTTGTAAACAAATTTGATTTACTATACCATAAAATAAATTTGTTTATACAAAAAAATGTAGGCGTTCTATCCAGGGAATTTTTCTTTGGGGGTAGGGAGAGGGTGCCAATTTTACGTTTCTCCAACGTTACGCTCCCTCCCCATCATCACAAAAGAAAAATAAAAGTCCAAAACGAAATCAATAAAAAATTCCTAAGTTTAATTTTTAAAAGAAAGTTGAACTTACGTAAGCTTTTTTTACGCCCTCTTCAATAGTTCTGGCGGGGTGGGGGGGGGGGGGACTTGCTCCTCTGCTCCCGCCCCCTCCCCTCTAGCTACGGACCCGCTATCACCTCCCGTGTTCTGACTTTTGAAAATACCACAACTATATATGGGCTAAACCATAATTTTTATGGTATTATTAATTGGTCTGTTAATTTTTTACTAGAAATTTACGCTGCTGTTTTGTGTGTGTTTATCCTCCAAAATCATGTACACGTTGAAATAATGAAAAAAAGGATTCCAAATATTTACCGATTTTACCACCAGCGTAAAAATACAGAACTCAAAAAGACAATAAGCCAAACAATTTTTTTTTACACGTCTTCGTTGAAAGAAAACAAAATATTTCCTTGTGTAAATAGTGACATGTTTGTACATACGACGTGAAGAAGGACAGAATAACAACAAAACTGAAGACTGTACCTCCCCCTCGGACAAGACAAGTGTCAAGTATTTATTATAATAATTATTATAATAATTATAATACGATAATTAATGTTCTTTTTGTACGTATGCAGTCGAGCGGAAGTCCATGATTGTTAGCCCAAACATATCCACCCAACTTCCCTCCAAGTCCAAGCAAGAATGGACCCGTCCTCCTGCCTAAAAAAACAAGATTAATTATATACAATCCAGTTTCCGTGTATAGTTGTTGTGTATATTTGATGAGAAATTGATGATTATTTGCTTATGGTCATGAAATATAACAAATTGTCGCATGTTTACAAAAAAAAAAACCCTCAGTGTTTGTCCTTATTTCTTTACGATTAAAAATAGAAAACCCGCCCGTACAATTGACGTAAAATAAACAATTTGTGACGTTTAGCTTTTCCAAGCTAAAACACTTTAAAATCCCTAAAAACGTAAAATCTCAAAGTACAAGAATAAAATTAATTAAAGGGCAATTACATCCATTTTGACGTGCATGTTTGACTTTTGGATCACTTACACAATAACTAAACACAAGAATTGCGGTAAGAATACGTTACTTATGTCCGATATAACAATTTAATTACTGCATCACCAAAACACAATACGGAAATCGCCATTGTTTTGCTGGAAGGCTCAGAAATTAATGCCGACTGATGTCACTTTTCGATTTCGACTCGCAGCCGATTGAGATAGCTGTATTGACTGAGAGGAGCTCAAGCGTCTGACGGCCTTAGCTGGCCAGCATTGTACTTCTGTGTATAGATCCGTCTGTCGGCATTAATTTCTGCACGTTCCAGCAAAACAATGGCGACCTCCGTGTCGTGTTTTGGTGATGCAGTAATTAAATTGTTATATCGGACGTACGTAACGTATTCTTACCGCAATTCTTGTGTTTAGTTATTGTGTAAGTGATCCAAAAGTCAAAATGGATGTAATTGCCCTTTAAACACCTGCGACAGCTTAGAAAATGCCAATAGGGAACGACCTCTTGCCTGGTAAGAGATTTAAGGTCCCTAATAGCATTTTCTTAATCAAGAGCGAACGAAAGTTAGAGTTACGAAGGCGATCAGATGCCGTCCTACACTATAAAAAATATTTCCGTTTTTTTACGGTGACAGTCAATGGTAACACTGCTAACAGGAAAATGAACGTAATTTAACGGACGCCCCGTTATCTTGAGAAACGGTTAAATTTACGGAGCATTAAGTAAAGATGAGTTGAAGTCAGGCTAAACAGTAATTAATTAATTACTGTTGAGTTTAATTACGGTACTTTATTCCGTAAAATATATTTACAGGCATGTTCCGTAAATATTTACGGACGTTGTACGGTGAAAATACGGAAATTTCTAACAGTGTAGTTCTAACCATAAATGAATTGCCAGTACTGCCAGAAACCACTTAGTACACTGCCGGCAAAATGCCAGGTTCCCCACTGGCAGTTTCTAAGCTGCCTTAGGTGTGCTTTATTTATTTTTATTCTTGTAAGAGTTTTTACGTTTTAAAGTGTTTTACTTGACTTTGGCTTGTTAGCCGTAACTTTTATTTCTTGATAACGAAGCGGGGATTGCTTTGAAACGTCGCAAATTGTATGTACACTGCACTGGCTTTCTATTTTGTATCGTTACATCTTAGTGTTTATGCTATTGATTTTATTTCTTTACACTGTCGTTATTAACACTTACGTAATGCACTGCAAAGAAAATGTAAACGCTTCGAGTTTCAATTGTGGCATAGTGGTTAGCCCGGCCTTCTCAAGTGTGCAGGTTCAATTCTCTGTGCATTCAGGAATTAAAGGGTCCCAGGAAGAGGAAGTGCACGCCTACCATTTATTGTAGCATGAAAAAAATACTACGAATTTGCCTGACAAAATTTTTCCGCTTCGTCCAAAAAATCTCAGAGTTGAAAAAGTGTTTCGACAATTTTCTTTTTTCATTTGTGATATCAAAGGTTAAAGTTAGTCTTTTGGAAAAATAAGGTGACCCTAGAATGAAACATAAAGAATAAGGAAATAGGATTAATGTCCTTTTAAACTACCGAGGTTATCTCGAGATTAAGAGGGACAATCTTGCTAGGCAATACGTAGGCTTTTTCACATGCCACAATCGACACGACCAATTTTTGTTACCCCGTAGAAATTGTCTGCCATCCCCGACGTTGTGATAAAACAAAAATTGCAAGACAAACGCCGGCCTACATCATTCGTGTATTTTTAGGTATACAGTATGCTGAAGATGAACATTGGTAAGTTGCTACACTGAAAATACTACAAAATAAAATCGAAAAATCTTCGTGACATTTATTGAGGGGGATTTATTGATAAATTATTGCGATATTCCGCAGTAAAGCTTCGGAAATTTTTAGTTTAAGTTATTATTAGAGTGGGGAAGGGATAGGCTACATAAATGGAATTTGGACTTCATCTTGACTTGGGCGCCAAAAAAAATTGTATCCTTTTAAAATTATAGTTGACTTTTTGTTTTCGTCCCCTTTGCGACCTTAGGAAAATCAACGTGAGCAGTCCTGTGTTACTCGAGACTTCCTATATAGTGACTTCCGTTACTCGACACTTCATGGGTGCCTTCGATAACTACCAATCCAAACTCAACCAACTCAACCGTCAGGAGGCAGTTTGGTACCGTTAACATACAGAATTACCATGATGAAACTCCGCTCTGCTTCCAGACTGGATGAGTTTGACATGGGGTTTTCGAAGGCCCTGCCTGTAGTGACTTCCGTTACTCGGTACTTCCTGTAGTGACTTCCGTTACTCGAGACTTCGTTGATTGTTTCAATTCAGTGGCATGAAATTTAGCGGTTTGACCCGTTGGTTTTAGCCTTCTGTACAGCTGTACCGGGTGAGTAGACTGTTGTAACAACTTTATCGTCGCTTTTTTCAACATCGCAACGATACCAGAAAGAGACAACCACGGTTTACAACGTTAAATTCAGTGTCAAGAGTTAGTTAAATAACATGGCAAATTAAAACATCTTTAGTTCCTTATAGCTAATAGACTTCTTCGACCTAACTAAATTAAATAATAACATTTGATCGTCGAATTGAAATCCGCAGCCGTAAACGCAAAAGGATTTTAGTTTCGTTTAAAATAGTCTCGTCGCATTGTTGCATGAATGAATAGGCTTATCGTCGAACCAAATTTTCCATTAGGCCTATCTGCTACTTACGAATTTAAAACTGCCATTAAAAAAAGTAGGCCTAAAATCACCTAAAATTAGGCTATGTTGCGCGTTACGTTGTGGCATTGTAACTGAGTGCCCGTGTTACGCCGTGTGTGAGGTGCACCGTGTTACACCGTGTGTGAGGTGCACCGTGTTACAAAAATGATTAGGCTTACGACTACTTACGAAATTAAAGCTGCAGGTGAAAATTAAGCCTAAAAGCTGACAATTACACCTAAAATGTAAAATAAGCTTAAATGCTAACACATTTTTAACCGGCAATTCTGATGGTTACTGCTTTTAGATATATAATAGAGATAGCTATTGCAATGCGAGAAAAGAGGTGTGCACGCCTCACTCACCATTGGTAGTGACGGAAGACTACAGAAGACCGGCCGCGACTAGGTATAGTCGCTGTAGCCGCTTGTTTATTCTACCGTCCCTGCTTCAACGGTCAGGCCTATCCTAAAAATTACCGCGCTAACTGGAAAAACTTGGTATATTTTCTGGGTTTAACTTTTGTCAAAATAATACCCACCGTCGGCTACAAATATCGCAGATATCGCTACATGCGGAAAGACTTCATCTCCGCAATGTATGTCACGAATTGCAACTTAGCGCATTTTCGCTATTAGGTCTAATTTTCATTTTTAGGGTGGAGGGGAGAGTATGTCAGGGACCCAGCCGAAAATGTGACGCTTCTCAGTCCCTGCTGTAAAGCCATCCAAATAAGTCGTTATTCTTTGCGTAGTATAAATTATTGTTGGGGGGGGGGGGGGTAGACTGTAGGGGTTTTTAAGTACATGTGCCAGCTCCCCAAGTGCCAACCCCACAGTTTAAAGGACTTTCATGAAAAGGTGTCGTGGTGCTTATCAAGGAGTTGCGGGGATTCCAAATTAACCTAAATTGTCGTGATTCAGTTTTGGTTATGCTTTAATTGTAAAACATGAGCGATAGTATGCTCCGGCTCGCCTGACATTCAAGGGCAACACTAACCCTGGCTAAGGGCCTAAAATGGAATACCAAACGGCATAAGGCTTACTTGGGACGAGATGGTTAGTAAATTTCGGGTTAATTCAAGTTTTCACAGCAAGGGAAAACAGCTACGGGGTTGCAGTATTAAAATAGGGTTGGACCGGTTTGATGTTAAGTTTGGAGAAACGGGATAAAAAGGGAAAATATCTAATTAAAATGGTCAAAATTACCTTTCGATGCGGGGAGTTGGTGGCGGAATGAATTTAAGGTTAATACCTAATTGTTGGGAGCATCCGGCAGAACGCCAAGCGAGCTCGAGCCGTTACAATCGACATCAAACATTATAAGTACAGACAATTCACAGCCAAACATTGTTACAACAATTAATATAATAGCACCATGTCAACTAACAATGAATATTAATTATTTTGAAGTGACAATGGGTCATTACAATTTGACGTCATGTGGATCTTGAGCTTGGCAGATTTCACAAATGACGTCATCGGCGTAATCTTGCTGGGGTGGTACAATTTCAACGTTGAAATCCGAAATTAAACTCGCAACAAGACAGGGGCGTCAAATTACGCTCCCCCACCCCTCCCCGATTCGCTGACGTTGACCGGCGGCAAATATATATATATATATATTTTTTTTTACACGAAAATACTTCCAGATCCGAAGTGTTTCTTCGGATTTCAGCCGGATCGCGTTTTTGGCCGGACAAGTTTTTGATTGCGGATTTCTCATGTTATATGTTTAGCAGCAGTGAGCGCGGCACATAATTTGGAAAATAAGAAAAATTGAAAAGTATCCGCAGCAAACAGTCTGCAGTAAAGAGTCTGCCCTTCATCTTGTGATTTATTCTGTATTTGGATATCATCCTTTTCTGAGGATCTGGAATGACCGCGTAAAAAAAAAAAGTTATATGCGGCACCCGACGCCCTCTCCAGACAAGAAAAAGTCGTACGAAACGATGCGTTACTACGTGCATACAAGGTCAAAATTGCTGCACTGCATTAGTGAGTGTGGTGCTTACTGACAGATTTGGACATCTTTGGTAAACCATCCTGCGACGCCACGTAGCCGCTAGCAGCCAGTCTGGTTTAACCGTATAGCAAAGATGAAGTTATTGCTTCTTCTCTATTTTGTTTTGTGCCAGGGACGACGTTAGGGGGGGGGGGGGGGGGGCCCCCCCCCTTTTTGTTTGGGGGGGGGGGGGGGGGGGGGGGGGGGGGGGGGCGGGCCCCCCAACTTTTTTGGCCCCCCCCCCGGCGCCCCCCCCCCCCCCCCACTCATCAGATCAAAATAAAACATATAAACGAAGAAAATTCTGGTTATTTATTAAGAAAACTACGTTAGTTTCTTTCAAAGCGACAAGAAGGACTTGAGCTTACATCAATAGAGCCCAGTTGTTACTGTGAGAGTTGAAAGATCATCTTTTTTACAGCTAGATTTAAAAATGTTCCCAAAAAATAGGGTATATATATGAAGCAGCTAAGAACGTTCGGTGTGAGAAAGAATTGCATAAGTGTTATTTTAAAAAAAAAATTTTGGGGGGGAGACCGCTAAAGTTGAATTTTTCGGTTCGCCCCCCCCCCGACTAAAATTGCTGCCCCACTGCCGCCTCCCCAATAAAGTGATTCTAGCGTTGTTCCTGTTTTGTGCCGAGTAAATTTTCTTACATCTCCCATCCCGTGACGTCAAATGCGGACAGCCCTTCTACAAAACAGGCATGGAGAACGTTCCTCGAGCTCGAAGCCATTCTCCAAGTGGGGGGGGGGGGCGGGCCCCCCGGGGGCGGCCGCGGGCGCGCCGCGCGCCCCTCCCCCACCCCCCCCCCCCCCCCCCCCCCCCAACGACGACCTCCTCTCGCTCTAATCAGCCCTGATTCAGCCTGATCTTTTATATCACAGCATCACAGACGGCAGTCTGCGCTCACAGACAAAACGCGTTTCTTTTTTTGCTAAAAGAGAGCGAGGGGTAGGTGGGGAGCAAATTTTAGGGGGTAAATGATAATTCCAAATGGTTTCGGTGGGCGAAAATGGGGAGCTTTAATTAAAAACGCCAATTCATTCGCGGTAAATGTTGATTGGGGAGGAAGAGGCGAGGTGGGGCGCATGCATTATTATAGGAGGAAACGCCAATTATCGGAAATAAGGGGTAGTTGGAATCTATCGAGGCTGAAAGGTGCTTATCTGTCTTTCAAAGCGCTTTCGCCGGTCGTAAAATGCAATTTTATTTTTAATAATCAATAGCGCTGGATTTAACGGACGATTTTTTTCCCCCAACCAGTATTAAAGATTGGCTGGAAATTTATAAATATTAAATAGAGGAATTAGATACGGCGGTTTACACTTTTATAGCATTGAGACTCTCCTAACACGCACGCAAAAAAGTTAAAACAGTTGCAACACACCATTTCCGTAGTTTGAACAATTACGAATTTAATTTGATAAATAGGTCGCGTTGTCGCATAAATATTTGATCCCAACATGCATTTAAAATTACGCTTTATTTATTTTGTAATGGCGGTAATCAAAACCGCTAGATTTACGATTGATTTTTGTTTCCTGGTGGAGATATTAAAAAATTGTTTAAACACTCGTGGGCTGCGTTAAACGACCCTGAATAAAATTAAAAAAAATTAAAAACTATTGAAAACCGATTCTTGCAATGTTTGTTTTTATAACTTTCAAGGACAATCTTGAAGTAAATAAAGAACTGTTAGCATATTGAAATCAAACTACTCTCACCCACAGACATCGGCATCGCCCGTGTTTGGGCTCGTCAGTAGAGAACACACTCAGTAGATGAAGGCATAGGCACCTGGGTGGTGGTGATGTAACAAGCACAAAACCGGACTGTCTTCAGCAAATTAAAAAGCAGCAACTACTACATGTTTGGGGAGCCATTCTATGGAGCAGAGACACGACGTAGTATTATTGTATGTAACTCTATGGTGGAGCCTTAATGGGTTAGCTGCAAGGGGCACTGCAGAGAGAAACAGACGGGCGTCATACTGAAGCCGATGCTGTGAAGAGTGATTTCTTAGACCTAAAAAAACCGCGATTTTTGTTGTTGGAGAAAACAACGTTATTTTAAGCCTAAGAAATCCGCTCTTCCGTTGTTTTTCCCTCCATTTTTATGTAGTGCACCTTGTAGTTATACCCTCCAAAACCCATACTGGTGCCAATATGGCGGCAAATGTCACTGCTCTATTAAATGTTAAAATTTAGGCCTATTAAAGGCAGTTGACCGGCACTTGAAATCGTATACAATTTTGAAATTTTTTGAACAATTTTGAAAACTGTCGAAATTGTTGCCCTTTAAAGGTTGAATGGAGTCGGTAAAAATTAAAACAATCTTATAAACCCAAGTTAAAAATTGTCGAAGGTGCTATTTTTAAAAACCGGATCGGTTTAAATCGGTATTTACAAGACTTCGAGCGTGTCAGGAAGCATGCCAATTTAATTTCGCGCACCATCAGACGCGAATCTAGGGCAAAAAAAAAAACCAAAAAAATAACATGAAAAAAAAACCGTGTACAGGAGGGAAAGAAAAAAAACGACGCGAAAAAAAATTGTATTTATGTGCCAATCCTGATCGGCATTCCCCACTAAACAAAAGATGTTTATATTGAACGAGTTTTTTTGTCTGAAATGTTATTTGCACAGATCGATGTAGAGGGGTGTGTGTTAGGTTTCCCCTTTGTCCGTAATAGCGCCCCCCCCCCCCCTCCGGCTTACTAATCCCCGCCCCCAACCTCTTTCCTCCACCGACTTGTGTCCCATCTCAAGATCTCTCAAGTTTAGACCTACTAACGAAGTTCAAAATGAATTTTTTCTAGGATATTCGGTTTCGAAAAAAAAAAAACCACACACAAAAAATTATATTTATGAGTTTACCCTTCACGGATGCCCCCACTAAACAAATATTTGTTTCAAATTTTGACCAATTTTTTTGTCTTAAAATATTACGTATATGCTAAAAACATTTGAATAAATACAGCGGTAAGGTTTCACGTGAACTAAACAGGACAGCAACACTGCAGTATCTGAAACCTTACAGGAAAGTTTATTTGTGTTCCTTTGCTGTCAAAACTTGGGATCAGTTAAACCTATACCTTAAGTATCAACGGTCTTCCATTTGTCCAAATCTATCCTGAGTACTAAACTTCTTACTCCCCCCCCCCCCCCCCCCTTTCGTCTGCGGCCCTGTTCAAGCGCTCGCACGTTTAGACCTTCCAATGAAACGAAACAACATGAATTTTTTCTGGGCGTTTCGTTTCGGGCGATTTTCTCATCTCCCCCCCCCCCCCCCCAACACCACCCCTTGCCCTCACGTATCCAACTAATTCAAAACTGCAAGCCAAGATCAGGGCCCCATGCCAAGAAAGCGGGTGTTGTGTGATGCTGAGACGAACGTATATGCGTTCCCTATATTGATCGTCGCTGGCTTGTGTGGGTGTGGGAGTGTGGGTTCAGACAGAAGGTGGGGGTGGGCGGTGGAGGGGCTTTGAGGCAGCGGAATGTATGGTCAATGGTCGGCGTTCTTCTAGAAAGGGGTCTCCATCTCCACCACCTGAATGTCTTTTTCCTTTCCCCCCCCCACCACTCTTTATTGATCAACGCATTTCTCCAGATTAAGAGAAGGATACGAACTGGTGCTGATGAGTTTTGGCACCAACCATCACACAGTGAGGGGAAGATAGGAATGTGTATTAAACTACCGGGGATCAAAACTTTGGCCTCTGGGTCACCCGAGGAATCGGAGGTGTGCGAGAGAAATAATAATAATAATAATGGCCGAATTGGCGATGTTAGGACCCGTTTACGCAATGGGGAAGAGGTCTTTGATATGGTTACGTTGATATACCTGCATTATAGCAGTCTATGACCCCGTTTGGATAAATTCGTGCAGTCGTGTAATCCGTGACAATAAGGTAAAGGATTTCTCGTGGCGAAATAATTTTCCTTGTTCTGTTTTAGTTGTGAGCCAGCGGAAAAAAAACGTCGTCATGTTGGAATTTCAGATGATATCTGGCTAAAAATGGTTTCTTTTTTGCCTAAAACATACTTAACCAAGGGCCAGCCCTGCCTCCCCTCTCGAGTCACCTCCTGACAGATTGAGAGGAAAATAAATGCCGACATCGGCCATGATGCCGCTTTATATACAGGAGGACTGCGTCGCGCAGGCACAGTGGGAACATGCAACCGAAAAACCTCCAGAGATTATTCCCTTGAGGACAATGTAACATTACTCAATGCAAAAGCAGGGTAGACTAGAAAAGGAGTCGGCCCAGTAGCGTGCACAAACACTCAAAGGCCAGTAGCAACATTTGCTAAAAGGTCATAGTAAGTTTTAGTGGACATTTTTTTCTAAAGACCATTTTTATCTCTCTTTTTACCCTTTCTTAAGCTTAGGAAACTACTACGTTCCGTCCCGTTCCGACGACTGACGGATGGTCCAGTGCAAATTGCTTCCGTCATTGACCGTTTCAGTCGGCTCCGCCGAGTTGTTAAATTTGATCGCGCCCAAATTGGCAATGCAAATGAAGAAGGACTTGTAATGAGTGACCTTAAGTATGTAATTAAATGTAAAGTCGTAGTAAATTAAGTATTAATTCTTTACGCCCTGGCAAGATGATATTTAAGTCCAGAAGGCAACTGAAGTAGGTTCGCATCTGTATTTATCAATGGAAAGGCGTTGTGCGCAGACGCGTGACGGACGACGACGGCCGTCGACTGATGGCAAGTGCGTACTTTTCTCCGATGCCATCAGTTTTTGACTGAAAGGATTCTGCCTCGACAATTTCGTCCGGCAGCCGACGGGTCGTCACGGAACGGGATGGAGCAGTATATGCTGCTCCTCTAATTTACATGCTTTTAATCCAAATAGAAATTTGACGGCTTGCGACGTGACGTGACGGAACGGAACGGAGTAGTGTGCTATAGGCTTTAGTATTTTTAGCCCTTTTCAGGCATTCGTTTTATATTTTTCATGCCTTTTTTAGGCCCTTTCTAGGCCTTTAGGACCTTCCTCAGGCACCAACAAAGGTCGACACAAAACGCCATTTCTTTCTACAAAAAGGGCATTTTCCAAAAAGGGCAGGAGCACTAAATAGCAGCAAGGCAACGTAAATAGGTTTGCATCTGTATTTATACCACGGCTGTGACGTCACACTAACTCATCGCCGTGCTAAATTTCCGTTGGTTAGATCCCGTTAACCATGACCGGAAGTTCGCGTCATCGCACTTTTGCCGATAACCCTCCCTTTTGACACATCCGGATCACACGACCTGGAACTCACGCACCAACAACTAAACACTAACGCAATAAAAACGCACAAAATGCGCAAAACGCGCAAAACCGTAACGCAATAAAAACGTACAAAAGGAATTACTTAACTTGCCGGAAATGTCCCAAATGAAATCCTATCCATGTCTGGCCCATAGCTAAGCTTATTCACTGCGCGTAACTTCTTCCCCAAACTACACAGGCACAAAATGAATTACTTACTTTGCCAGAATGCCGCAGCACAATGTCCCTGCTGCCTCTTATGGAAGTTTTTTCACTCCGAAAACCTTCGAAAACACGAG
>JAHWFP010044383.1:99226-131176 GCA_023313725.1 Lithobius niger | reverse complement strand
TTTTTTGCATTTAAACTCTTACTCATTTGTCTGTGATATTTCAAATTAACAAACTGCACGGTTTCTTTAGACGTAACCAATGGTAAGCTTCAAATGAAGCACGCTAACTACAGCGTTCAGAGACGGTGGAAACGGACTCTTTATTCATATTTGCACATCCACAATCCAACTAGACTCATTTAAGTATCAAAGCCTCCTTTGAACCCTAGCTTATAGTGTCGGTAACAAATCATTTTCTGTAAATAGTGGCAGTGAATAGAGGAGGTACAGTATTAATGGAGATGGGTTAGATAATGGATCGGTATTGGCAAAGTATTCATCTAGGATATCGGACAGACATTTCAGTAACTACCACAATTAATCGCATATGTCCACCACGTTGGAAATTCCATGCTACAGTACTTACCCATTCATAGATATGTTTCCCCCATTCTTCTGGAGTCCTCCAATAGATGTAACATCGCTTTTTCTGTTTATCTGTCCATTCACAATTTCCTACAGAGAGAAAAAAAGTAATAATATTGAGCAGAGAAGTATGAGCCCAACACTTAAGAGTCGAGCGCAGCAGAGTATGCGGCCAATAATTCTAGCCTAGAGTAGGATTTCTTTATCGACATTTCGTGTATTAAAGCTAAAAATGCTTAGTTACTATATGCCTATGGCTATTAACCTTTTGTTGTACTGATTATTTGATATTTCCAATAATATTAGTAGATCAGTCTAGCTACAATTTAGGGATAGACCGATATTAATATCGGTATTGGTATTTACCGATTTTATCGGTATTTTTTGTGCATCGGTATCGGATCTGTACCAGTGTTTATTTACAGACATTTTGCCGATACGACCATCTTCCGTGTGCAATGGCTATTCTGCCTAGCTTGAGAGAAACCTTTCCTGCATAGCATCGCTTGTATCCCACAAAGTGGTCTGGACTGCAGCTCAATGAATTTAACGCGTGCGTACTGTCGGCTTCTTGGAATTAGGCCTATCTGCAGTGTGAACTGGGTTTTTTTTATGGTCGGAGGTACGAATGAATTTGACTTTCTGACTTGTTGACTTTTTTATCGTTATCGGAATCGGTGTATCGGATCGGTGTGAGGGGGAAATATCGGTATCGGATCGGATCGGATCAGTATTTTTCCGTATCGGTCGATCCCTACTACATTTCGGTACCTCTGATCATCCAACAAGAAAAAATCTGTATTCAAAACTAGTTAACTAGTTCAAAACTAGTGTACTCGGACTCGGCTCGTCGTTTTGCATCAGTATCGGAAAACTAAAATCCGGTGAAAATGAGATAACTTCACCAATTTTTGACGGATTTTCACGTTGGTCTATACCATATTCATCGTCTTGACGAGGACTTTCCAGTGGCGCACAGTAAATACCACTAGCTCAAACCATTTTAAAGTTATATCCTAAAAACAGGAAAACTAGTTGTACACGTTGACCCACATTGTCCGCTAGGCAGCATTTTAGTTGTTATTACACTAACAAATAAAAAAAAAAGACAGCTGCAAAATACGTGTGTTAACCAAATACTCGACTCTTATGTTATAAACTAGGCTCAACTCGAATTAAAATCACAATTGTTTTCCCCTTGGATTTTGAAGTCCACTTTACACATAAAACTTGAAACATTCAAGTTTTTGTACACTGGGTCGAACACAAGTCAGAACTCGGCTAGAACTTTTACGTTTTGCAGGACGGAAAGCCAAATGGGCTAGAAAATTGGTTAATAACTACACTTGCAAACTTATTTACGTTGCCATTTGGACTTAAAATGTCAGACTGCCTGAGGGGGAATTGAACCCACTACCATTGAATCCAAAGGCTGGAGTCCTACCGCTCAGCCATACTGACGAGGCCATGTCAGTATGGCTGAGCGGTAGAACTCAGGCCTTTGGTTTCAAAGGTAATGGGTTCAATTCCCCTTCAGGCAGAATGACATTTAAGTCCAAAAGGCAACGTAAATAGGTGTGTATCTGTATTTATTAATTTACGAGTTTAGCAGGCCCCTCATAGAAATAACTATTTGTTCCCAATCCTAGTTTAACATACACCAGTTTAGTAAGTAAGAAGCCATGTTGTTTCTGTTTGGGCCCAGAGTTTGTCAGCCCATAGTTTTCCATCAACAACATGTCATAATATATTGTTTGTTGCAGACTGCTACTATGCAATTGACATTACCCTTCACACTGCCTACCGCCGCCCTTTTTTCACTGCTACCATGCAAGCAATGAATTTCCTCTCACTTTTTCAGTTTTCACTGATGAACATGCTCGCCCTATCTATCATTTTAATTTTTTTTCCTCATTTGGATTGGTTGTTATGACAGCCTATCCCCACGCTGATCCCCATTCTCGCTAATTGAATATTACTACTCTAACAATAGGGAGGTCACTGCATTTGTACCTCAGAAATTCAACAATGGATTCCAAGGAGTCATGTTACATCCAAGAATATGTTATAGCCTCCCAATGGTTACGAAATATTGCTGCTCACTGCTCATTTTAACAGGACTAATCTTTAATTACAACATAAAGTGCTTGTCTGTTGATTAATTAACGTCAACATTTTTACATCTTCCCAGGTCATGAAATAAATACGGATGCAAACCTATTTACGTTGACTTTTTGGACTTATACGTCAGATTGCCTGAGTTGGGAATCGAACCCACGACCTTTGAAACCAAAGGCCGAGGTCCTATCTCTGAGCTATACTGACATGGCCAAAAGGAAACGTCCATAGTCAGCATTTAACACGTGCATATATACATATAAACATACACTTTCCAATCGCCACTGGAGGGACGCTTATTTGCCGCGCCACACTCCAAGTGAAACGAATGGAACATTTAAACGTGAAATAAGGATTAGAGACGAAAAGCCAAAGAATCAACAAGAGTTAAACAAATACAGATGCAAACCTATTTACGTCGCCTTTTGGACTTATATGTCAAAACTGCCTGGGCGGGGAATTGAACCCACGACCTTATACACCAAAGGCCGAGGTCCTACCTGAGTATGGCTCAGCGGTAGGACCTCGGCCTTTGTTTTCAAAGGTCATAGGTTCGATTTCCCACTCCGGCAGTCTGATATGTAAGTCCAAAAGGCAATGTAAATAGGTTTGCATCTGTATTTAACTCTTGTAGAGCCTTTGGCTTTCCATCTCTACGGTCATGAAATATGCAGAAAATATTTTGCTTGCATACTTATTTATTTGGCAAGGTCTTTTTTCTGGGTACGGTGTGAACGCGGCTTATAGGCAAGCCTATATGGTATACCTTACTTCCACTCCACTTACCTCTCAACTTTAATTCTTCTAACACAGTATTTATTGCCTGTAGAGACAGCTTTCCTGCAATAATGAGTTAAGTACAAATAAACTTAGTTGTTAAACTTGGGGCTGTGCAATGCAAATAAGCTGGCTGGGAATTTAGAGTCGGGAAAAAGAACTGAAGCTTCTACGTAGCGGCCCTGCCCATAAAAGATTTAACGATTTGATGGCATCACTGACTTTGACGTCGACTTATTTAACTGCAAATTATGTTTGCCTGGCCCAGCACATTTTTACCAATGCACTTTGAAAAGCGGTCCAAAGATGAACCATATTTAACAAGAAGCAAAAAAGCCGCATAAATACAAGAACAGAATGAAAGTGTTCAGTCTGCCCCCCCCCCCTCCCTTCTATACTTGTTCGTGTTTCTCTTTTGTCCCTCTGTGATGTCATGTGATGTAATAGAAAGCATCCCATCATCCTCTATACCTTCTTGTAGACAAGTGGGTTAGTTAAAAAAAAAAACGGTAAGGCCATTTAAAAAAAGAAAGTTGTTTCTCGGGCGGAAAAAAAAATTTTTCCATGCGGGCGGGCGGTTTTTTTTTAGCAACACCAACAACAATTATAATTGCTGTTGCTAAGAGTAATAATAGGCCTAGATAGTAATAACAAGACTAATAATGATATACTCTGATCCCTATTGTTGGTGTGGTGCCCGTGATGGTTTTTTTTTTGTCTGGCGTCTCGTAATTGTATTTTGTTCCAAGCGCCGCGGTAAATAGCAAGGAAAATGAAAAAAAAAACGGTCCGTGCGGCGGCTTTTAGGCGGTGCGGCGATGCCTGAGAAACAACTTTTTTTTTTTAACGGCCTAAAGCAAGACTTCTGTGAATCTTATTCAAGTTGTTGCTAAACATGCAAATTATTATCTACTTAACCGCCAAATGGCTACATACTACTTCCGATGTTATCGGTTGCTATCAGCTAGCCACCGATTACTTGAAAGGAAATATAAGAAACTAATGGCGCCAGACACTAATTTATACCCTAGTAAATAATCCACGATTTATGAAAATAATCGAACTTCAAAATTGATTCACAAACAATTTACATTGCTACAAATTCGATAGCCACTTAAACCCTAATTGTACTTGTTCAAACACTGACTATCGTCATCAGGCTTCCTGCGTTTTAGACACTCTACTGCTTCGGATCGATCGTTGTTTTTGTTTCAAACTCGTGTGCGTTGAAGTTCGAGTATTTTCATGAATCATGCCTTGTTCACTTCAATGTAAACGATCCTTTGGTAGTAAACGATCATTTCGTCTGATAAAGGCTCAAGCTTGTATAGACCTGTCGAACATGAGCCGAGTGAGGAACAGCTATGGTGGCTTCTCTGCAAGATCGAGCCCAAACGGCCGCAGCTCGGCCACCCTCTAGTGAGGTTTTGTACGATCCTCACCCATCGTCGTGCTACATCGCCAGCGCATTCTGTTGTTGTCCTCAAATCTTGTGCTGCAGTCACACCATAAGCCCTCTAAAGCAGTTGCACAGCTGAGGAAGCAGGCTGTCTACCAACGACGTCATATTCCTAAGGCAGACCAAGCCTTTCTCCAAAACTGGTACGGCAAAACATTGTTCTGTAGAAGAATTTGATAATTCTGGCTTGGACTAACTACTCTATTTGAGATGGACGAGTCACCGACCACAGCCGCCATACATAGCCCATGCGCCCGATACTGTTAGGACACTGGCAGCCCGACCTTGCATCACGGGAGATCGAAACTATTTCCGAAGGTTTTCCGCGGCTTTCCCGTTTGACTCTGGACACTCGCGTGACACGAGTGAAATGATCTAAGGTGACACGCCACTGACAGATTTCGAAGTGGTGCTGCAATTGCATCTGCGGAAGGTCGGTACACACTCAACCTTGACTCGTCCATCTCGAAGAGAGTAGTTAGTCCAAGGTTGCATCTTCCCAAAAACTTCATAATCCTAGGCCAACCAAGCCTTTGCTCCCAAAAATTGTATGGGAAATAGTTACTCTGTACAGGACTGTGGTAATTATAACACCACGAGATCCGGTAAGAGCCGCTATTAGTCCCATAAGCCAGTGGACTGTGGGTCACGTACAATTGATTAAACTTAACGGGGAAAAAAAAACAATACAAGAAAAGGATACGTTTGATTGATTGGTTATAGAAAAGCGGACAGTTTTGAGCTTCTGTGATGTCCAGCAAATACTGTTTATGAAACTTGTGGTAACTGAGAACTAAGGAACGCCACGTCTCCAATTGTTTCTTGCGAGTGTTGAGGTTAGGTTGCAGACTGAAATCAGATAAATACAAACAAATCCGTAAGATAATAAACAGCTCGCGCAAACATAATCGCATCAACAGCTGACTGCTTTCCCTTACATCCAAAGTTCAACAAGCTTTAATTATTTCTATAAAATATTTACAACTTAAATTGGGATTTCACTACGTTGAACAAGGATGGAAGTTTTGTTTTCAACAATTAAAACTCTTCATTTAACAATACGTATGCCAAACTCACGTGAAGAAGGGCGGGAAATTGTACTGCCATGGCCACTGGAAGTCGGCCATATTTGTTTATGTCGCTTACATCAATTCCAATCGATAACCATTTTAAATATTTTAAAGTAAATGTAGAAAAGTTATACCTTAAATTGAAAAATTTAATTGATAATGTGTTTTTGATGGAACACAATAATTTTTTGCTGAAATTAATATGCTTCTTTTAATACTAGTGTAAGCGACAAGATGACGTAGCCGGCTTTTTAAACAAGCCGAGAAGATTCGGTTTCAGTTTGTAATTTTTTCTTTTTTCTTGCGGCACCCAAAGTTTTAATCATATTTAAATTTGAAATAATTGTAGCACATGTTAACTTTTTTTTTATTGTAAATCGTCTTTGTTTTCTTTGTGCTATTTATTTGTTTTTTGTCCTATGCATCGTAAGCGGTAATCATGACTTCACATCCGTTTCCGACTTTCCCTTCTGCGTAAGCCTAACCTTCATATCAACGTATATTCCTCCCTTAATTACGAATTTCTGCTCAATTGGCGATACTCATGTCATCATAAGTAAGAGCTGCACTTTGGCGTACAATAGGGTGAGCATTGGGGCGAATTTGGGGGTGAAAGTAAGCTTTTGGGTGCGGAAAAGGATGTAGTTTAGTGGTGATGTGCACCGGGGTCATTTAACTTCGGAAATTGATTTTCAGTAGCCGACCTCAGATTTCCTTGAATTTGATATCACTATGGTTTGTATACATGTACGAGCTGGCTCATTACTCAGTATTTTGAGTTCTTGACTAAGATTGGGGGTTTGTAACACTGGGGATTCTAAATTAACAGTGTTTATTGTGACCTTCGGCGGTGTTATTTAAACAAAGCTAATGTTTTTCTTTTTTTTTTCGTTCCTGTTTTGTTGTGCTTAGCTAGTTAAGGTTAAACTTTGCTCCAAGGTTAAATAATTATTATTTTTTTTTAAATCACTACTGATTCCAGTGTTGTGTGTTGGCTACTTTTAAGAAAGGTAATGCTGAATTGTAATAAATTTATGATCCACAGAAATGTGTTATCGTTTGCAGTTGTAGTTCGTTAACCTTGATTTCTTGTGATTTTCACGGGGCCGCATTTCCTAGCACGTAAGCCACTTGCGTACGTTCACGATGAAATTATCACGTATGGGCTAGAGTGATTTATCCTAGGCTCAATAACTACGTTGGGCTGTTGACGATCGGAATGGAATCGCTCAACACCATCTGAGAACACAACACCCCATTGCCTGGGACAAGGTTTCCATTCTGATGAATTCCAACACTCACAACGATGCACATTTGAGGGCCCTTGAGTCTTTGGCGATTTACAACTCTTAAACATCCATTAATGAACATCACGGGACCGACATACGAAGGCATTGACAGATTGGTGGCACCTACGCTGGCTGCCAAGCTTGACGCTAAGTGGGGTATCCAGATGGCAAGTGAAGATCAGTGATGCATCCCTCCACGCGCGTGTCTTTGAAATCTAGAATTCGCGAACTTTGACAGTCATGTAGTTTTCGGACGTTTTTGTGTTGACAAATTTTTTCTGAAGAAGGTGAACGGGGTGGAATTCACCGAAAATTCAAAGGAACTTGTGTGTGTGTTTCTGCCTGGTGGTGGTTGTGTGTGTTTTTTTTTTGAAGTTATGTCCTTCGTAAACCCATCCAAGAAACAATGGTGCCTTATCTGGGATGTACAAGACCCACCAAAATAGTCAGCAACACCCCTGTAGCAGAATCGGAGCGACGCTACGTCGCAGTACGATTTATCCTACACTTTTTCTTTCCTGGTCTTCTTTTTGAGATAATTTCGCCAAAAGTTGACCGATTTTGACGTTCAAATACGCCATTTTAACCATATTTTCGAGAGCTTTTAAATGGTGCTATTGTCATGACGATAGGTGTGGTCGTTCTCAAGTAATTTAGCTAAAACAACCTACAAAGGTCTAGAAAAAAGTTCTTGCAAGAAAATTGTTCATGAACCCAAATGAACCTCACTCAAAATTTTACACAATGCAAAATTCCACCTTCATTCCCTTCCTGCCACCTGCAGACACCTCCCTCTTCCCGCAGACCGTTTTTAGTTTGCAAAAAGCTTATCGCTGACCGGCTGAAAATATTCTGCTTCTGGGAGCAACACTAAATTTAAAGCTAAGCTGATGAAAAAATCTTACTGTTTACTTTGAAAGTTAGGCCTAGCCTGTTTGTTTGAAGATCACGGTCATTTTTAACACTCATTTTCAAAAGGTTTTTAGATACATTTGCACAATATTACTATTTGTCCCTTTACCTCGTGAATTTTCAACAGCTTAAGCTATTTTTATGTGTCTTCGTCAGGCACACACTGCATCGTCTTCACTTGGATCACATTCTTGATGTGTATTGAATGGCGTGCGGCGTAGCTTCCTTGTGCGAAGGCCTGCTTTTCACTTCCTGTCCAAATTATGAAACTATGAACTGATGAATCTGAAAGGCCCCTCCAACCCAACCATTAGCTGCCTTGTAGGCTAAATAACGAGGACGCAACACGTTTGGACGGGAAGTGTAAAGCAGGCCTTTGTCCGGGGAGGCTACGCCGCATGCCATTCAATACACAGCAAGAATGTGATCCAAGTGAAGACGATGCAGTGTGTGCCTGACGAAGACAGATGAAAATAGCTTAAGCTGTCGAAAATTCGCGAGGCATAGGGACAAATACTAATTATTGTGCAAATATATCTAAAAACCTTTCGAAAATGAGTGATAAAAATGACCGTGATCTTCTAAGCTGAGGTGTTCATTCTTCATATCCATCTACACAGCGAACCCTTTACTATATCCCGACACAGCCAGACGATTTACCGAGTCGAAATAACAGGATTACCAGTGAAAGTGACTTCAATAACTTCTTCCAAAACGTCAAGATTATTCAGCGTAGCCAATATTGTTTTGATGCTGTCTGTATTGCATGTTTCACAATAATAATGCATTACAACTAACCATCCTGCCAAATGCAAGCAGTAACCAAGACAGCAACTGGTGAACTGGTAGACTGTATAATGGACTATCTGCTCATTTCAAAACGCATTTCAGTTTTGTGCAAGTGATACTATACTTGCAATATTATTGAAAGAATATGGTTTATAAAGCTGACTATCGATACCAATAACGACAGAAAGTAATACCGTACAGCAGCATCGAAGTATCGCAAAATTCCCCAATCTTCGTTATGAAAAAAACGTGCAAAAAAGCTGTGCTTTTTTTTTTTTTTTTTTGCTCAGCTACTACTGTATTAACCGCTTTACCCACACAGACATATACGCTTGTAAAATACTGTGTTTAGGCTACATAGAACAGTTTTGAGATCTACATCTCTTGGGTCAGAGACCAAGATCTTGCCGCTGGACTGTACTTTGCTCGTTTTCTCGGGTTTCCATGGAACCCACGTACAGCTTCTTTTGGTATTGGGTTATCCTCGGGATGTTTGGGAATAATGGTGGGGACGGGGGTTGTTCTATAGGCTAACTAACGGCTAAGGTTTCTCACAGGAGTTCTATTATAATGCTAACCAAAATAATACATGTATTTTTTTTAATAGAATGATCACACTTTCTAAGAAATTAAAAAAAGAAGCAGCGGAGAAGAAGTCTGGCACGGCAGGGAACGATGCCCTGATACGACGAGCTTCTATCAGGGACAAACTACTCGTCAAAGGTAGGCTACAGTGAGATACAAGTTGTAAGTACGTTTTCTCTTGACAGACACCTTTCTCTATTTTTGTAATTGAAACTTTAGGCCGTTTAAAAAAAAAGGGGGAAGCTGCTTCTCAAGCCCTAAGACAAGCGGTTCTACCCCCCAAACCCAAAACTGGTTTTTGGTCTATGGCTATGTCATGATGACATGCCTCAGGGCCGTTACCATGACACTTCCTGGCCTTCCTTGGAGCACCTGCTACCAGCCTGTATCTCTGTAGAGCCCTTAAGGCTACTTTCCTTAGCAACGAGGAAAGAGAGAGTCGTTGTGGAATGGATGCTGGAGCAGCATCTCTCTTGGGCTGTAAACTCATCTCATTAAATCACCATCAAAACTACAGCATCGACTCGTCTAACCCTTCAATTTGTGACCCTCCCGATCCGGGCACAGGGAAGGTATCACAATTCTGGCACCCAAATTTTCTCCAAGTTTTGGTCCCTGTTCGGGCGCCAGAATTGTGACACCTTCCCTGTGCCCGGATCGGGAGGGTCACAAATTGAAGGGTTAGACGAGTCGATGCTGTAGTTTTGATGGTGATTTAATGAGATGAGTTTACAGCCCAAGAGAGATGCTGCTCCAGCATCCAAAACTCCAAACAGGACGAATAACAGGGTTTGCTCAAGGTGCTATTTGGAAGTGCTTGAATTTTTAAAGAAAAAAGCAACGCGTTGTAACTGTTAACTATATCCTTCAAAGTCCTGAATTTAATTTTTTTTATTATAATTTAAAATATTGTTACTGCCATCTCCGTGCGTAGCCTCCGGTTTTTGTAAGGCTGTTCCGCTTCATTCAGCCCAGTCCATTGTTGAGGCCGTCGTTGCTCCGAAGTTTCCACTTGATGTCTAGCCACTGGGAGCGTGACATTTGGACATGAAGGGCCTTGTAAATTAATGAGGGTCACTTGTTTACATTCATGTAGTTTTATTGCCTATAAAACTGCATGAACATAAACAAGTGACCCTCAATTTTGGGGCACGTTTCGTTGCTATAAATTTGGGGCACGTTTCGTTGCTATAAAATCTGGTAATAGTAAGATTGGAAGTAAGTAAAGGCTGTCCTTCCTTCACTGTTGTATAAACAAATTGTATCTATGCTAATGGAATTTAATATTTTATTTACAGAAGTGCAAGAAATGGAGCTAAATCTTCCGACAACGTGTAGAATCAAGTTTGATGACCCTCATATGCTCTGCACATTTGAGCTCATCATTTGCCCAGAAGAGAACTTCTGGCAAGGAGGCAAATATCGCTTCCACATCCACGTTACAGAAGAGTACAACATGGTGGTAAGCAGAAGCAGTTTAGACCATTCCAAATTACCATCAATCTTATATTAGAGAAACCCATCAGCTTACTGTTAATTTGGCTACAATCGGAGGGTGGGCGTTAAAATAAGTATGATTTTTCTAAATTAACTTATGTCCAGGGAGGGAGTTTTCCAATTCGGAAAAGTTGGCAATCCTGCGATCATTCACGTACATGAGCTGGATTCAATCTAGTATTAACACAATGTCTTTGTGCTCATATATTCACAAATATAGGTGGTTGTGCGGTCTCACCTCCAAAATCCAACATAATTCACAGTTAAAACTAATTTCTAACCCCACAAACCTTTAGTAACAGTGTGATTCACGATGGGGAACTTCTGTGCATCGGTGTCATTCAATCATTCACGTACGTGATCTAGATTCAGTCTGTTGAAAACGTGATGTCCTTATTTTAATAATTCACAACTTTAGTTTATTAGATCGTCACTCCTCCATACTTCCGAAATAATTCACACTTGAAACTTATTTCTAACCCCACAAACCTTTATGACTAACAAGCTTCAATGTGATTGCATCGAGCAATGGCCATATTGTTAACAGGAGAGAGTAATTGCTCATGGCCTTCCTGGAGAGATTGACTGCTCATCTCCTGATCTGGAGTAAGTGATACACATGTCCATTCTGAAAAATGGCGTAAAAAATGTTCCTGTTCGTGAATCGGATAAAACATTGCTTTCATTATGCTTTCGTTATGATGACGGTTTTAGTTAATTTTGCAGCAGAAAAACGACAATTTAAAAGAAAAACCTGTAAACGGTGTTTACGATATATACTGTGGCTATTGAATGACATAAGAAAAATGTGTGCTAGAACCACACTCGGTACTCATAAATTTTCGGTGATTACATAGAGTCTGCAGTAATCTTATCACCTTCTTCAGTAGTAAAGAAACATGAAGCATTATAAAACGTTCATTGATCACATTTTTTTAAATTCGCGCTGCGAACCAATAATCTATATATTGCACTCTTGCTGCGTCTGGGTTCTCCAGCTCTGGCCTGAGTAGGCAACCAATTTCGGGGTAGGAGACCCATAAATGTTCCTGAGTGGCACGCCCTTCTTTTAAACTGACTGATAGCGAGACTCGTGGGCTCTGAGATGATTTCTTGTAGGTGTTGGAAAGCAGTAAGACAGAAGTAGCTCCCCTGTTGATGTATGTAATGTTGCAGATTCTTTATGCAGTGGAATGCTATTCCATTCTTTCCGTCTTTTGTGCCGTTGCGTCCTAGTGCTCCCTAAAGCCAACCTGGAGGTGTCTCTGTGTCTCGCCGAAATAGTAGTATATTGTGTTCCTTATGGAGGGTGTGTGGCAGTGTATATAGGTGCCTTAGGGAGCAACAGCACAGGAAGGCAAAAGAATGAGATAGCGCTCTGCTGCATTAATAATCTGCAACATTCCATCAACTGGGGAGCCACTTTTATCGTACTGCATTCCAACACCTTCAAGGACTCGCACCTCAGAGCCCTTGAGTCTTGCTATCTGCCAGTTTAAAAAACAAGGCGTACAGCTCATGAACATTTATGGGCCTCCTACCCCGAAATCGGTCGCCGACTACAGCCAGAGGTGGAGGTGTCAAAATTGCCCGGTTGACATGCTTAAATGACTTATTTATTTCATAAATGCGGGCTCCATGACTCGTGTTGGATTATTTAAAACCAGAAAGCAATAGTTGGCACACTATTGCCTCGACTCCATACAACAATGATAAACGAGATATGATCAGTTGGAAAAGCTAGCACACACATTTTGTCGCCACTGGAAAGCTATAGTGACAGTAACAAGGCCATGGAAGATGGAATGTTATAGTGTGAGAACCGGATGGCAGTTGGGAACACAGAAGATAAAATGGGTCGAAGTGCATGTCAGCAAAGCTTGCTCGTGTTCCTTTCCTGTTCTTACCTCTGTTCAGTTAAACCGTACCTCGAACATCCAACGAGTTCATGCTTATTTTCTAATATATTTGTTTTTTTTTTCTGTTTCAGCCGCCCAAAGTGAAGTGTCTTACGAAACTGTGGCATCCTAACATTAATGAAGAAGGGGAGATATGTCTGAGCCTTTTACGAGAAAATTCCATAGATGGCTTAGGCAAGTGAATTCCATCTTTTGTCACAAACTGCAACTTAGATCGAGTTTACGATAAGTTGTAATAGCAGTATTTTCTGAACCGTTAACCCCTTACAGAGACGCATTGATGTTAATATCGAATATCACTGATTTTTTGCTACATCAGATCATTGGCACCAGTTTTACACCTTTAGGGCGACATCTGGACCCAGCCTACAGAAACGTTTGGTTTTATGTGTAAAATCCCCAAGTCCCCAAGTCTTTTTTTTTTTAAGTTTATTTTATTTTCTTAAACCCCACTTTCCGAATCAATGTATTCTTAATGTTTAACTTAATTAGGAGCTTTGCTTGCTTGCTTTTATGCATTTGCAGTCTGTGCAGAGGTGTGCGCCATTACGCCAGCCAAATACCAGACTCCATGTATGCCGCCTCTGTTACGGTTTCTTCCATGGCATGCCGCTGAGAATTCTGACCATGTTTTTAACATGTACTAAGTGTCATTGAATTTACAATGGAAATAATAATCGGCCAACAATAAGTAGTCGTTAGTTACGTTTGTTTCTGAATAACAATCAAAACCCTTTTAACATTGTGATTTGCACTGTTTACTAAGGCTAAACCGATGATGATTCAGAAGTCCAATAATTTAATTTTAAAAAAAATATTTAAATGGCAATAAATAGTTAAAAGGTATGCTAGAGAGGTTCTCATTGAATTCCTGATCAAAACGCTGCGTATCGTCATCGTTATCTTGAACAATTCTAGAGTTATCGATACCGATCCGATACTGATACCCAAAATATCGGCATCCGATCCAGTCCAGTATCGCTGCAATCATACATTTTCGTTTTTGGCTTTAGCGAGTGATATTCACCTCTTTATTTGAGAATAGAATCAGAATTCTTTTTAATAAACAAATTGCGAATTTTGCTCTATTTTAATACTGGGCAACATTCCGTTCCAGTTAAGTTTTCATACAATGCCTTTTGAATCTGTGATGTGATGCGAACATGTTTACTTTAAAGAAAAATGAGTGTTTTATCCTTTTTGTCGTCTTTTTAAACGTTTCCATTTGTCCTTAATCGTCCCCTTTTATTTTTTCTGCAGGATGGGCCCCCACCAGACGTCTCAAAGACATCGTTTGGGGATTAAATTCATTATTTACAGTAAGTTTGGTTATTGAGTATTTAGTAAAAATAAAAATTAGCTATCGTGTTAAAGTAGCTTTATTAAACCAGGAAATTGTCCGCTTTCTTACAGGATTTATTAAATTTTGATGATCCTCTAAATATTGAAGCAGCTGAACATTATCAAAAGGATAAAGTAAGTGAATTCAACCTTTCGTGAGGTTTTTTTAAGCATTTCAGAATGTTTCTGTTCCATTTTTTAGCGTAACACATTTCCACAATTTGAGAACAATATTTCTAGTGTACAAAGTACAGTGATGACTCGAAAACGTAGTTGGTCAAAAATTTCTATTGTGATTTAGTGACAAACATATGATTAAAAATATGAAAGTTCCGAAAATTATTATGAGAGTTCATTGTACGATCTTGTTCAAGAATTTGAATAAAATACACAGTACGCTCAATCTCAAGGCAAACAGAATACTCTGCCCGTATTCCGCATATTTTCAACAGTTCTTTGTAAGTAGATGGAACGCACTTCAACTGTCTTCATCAGTCGTTGTACTCGTTTTTCTCCCTTGGCTCATAATATGGCACGCGCTTGGTTTTGAATTCGGTGGTCGTAGGGTCCTGGATTTTTCGGCCTCATTCTATCTGTGCATAAGGTGGCTGCTTACGTCTTCACGCACGATGCATTTGATGGTTGGGCTTGAGGGTGCTTGGATGAACAACTAATGAACATCCAACCATCAAACACATTGTGCATAAAGACCTAAGCGACCGCCTTATGCACAGATGGAAGGAGACCGAAAAATCCAGAAGGTTATGACCGCTGAATTCAAAACCAAGCGCGTGCAATGTTGTGAGCCAAGAGAGAAAAACGAGTACAACGTCTAATGAAGACAGTTGAAGCATTCCATCTATTTACAAAGAACTGTCGAAATCACGCTGAAATTGAAAATAAACAAACCCTATTGATTTGCGAATTTTCGACTGGTTGCATTGAACAACGATGGAAATATATAGTTCTCCAGCCTTAATCGGGCACCACAAGAAACTTATTTGAAGCTTTGCAAGCTTATTTACATATTTTACATTGTCCGACGTGCATCGATTGTTGTGGAAATAGCAGGTCGTCTACTTTTTCCACAACGATCGATGCACGTCAGACAATCTAAATAATGTAAATCTTGTAAATAAAGCTTCTTGTGGTGGCCTGACGAAGGCAGGAGGACTATATTTTTTTTCCATCTTTAGTCAATGCAGCCTGTCGAAAATTCGCAATTGGTAGGATTTGTTTATTTTGAATTTGAACGTGATTTCGTGTCTTGGGATTCTATATTTAACAAATGCAGGTATGTTCACGTGGATTCGTAAGTGCGCAGATGTGGAAACTCGGTTTGAGCATGAAGAAATCTCTACCTTTACATTTTCTCTCATAATTTCGTAACGGTTGAGCTAGGAACTTGTGGTTCGGGGTGCCAGAAAGATGGCTAAAATAACTTCAAAATGGTGTATTCAAACATCAAAATTAGCCAATAGAAGTGGAATTGCACTCGGTTCGATATTTTTCTTTTGAAAGACCCAACATCCCAGTTATTCATTATTCACTTTTTCATTTACGTTCTACGACGATCACTAGAAACTCGCAATGAACGTCTTTGTTGACAACCTCGCATTAGGAGTTAATTATTTGTACAACTACATTGTCCAGAGCTATCCGAGAAGCCAAGTTTTAGCGTCGTTTCAAAGCTCATAGTAAAAACTAAGGCCATTGCAGGAAGTAAGACTTGGATAGCAAAGGTTAAAAGTTTCTCAGATTGCTTTGGGCAATGTAGCGGTACAAGTAATAAACTTCTCAGAGTTCCAGTGACCGTCGTGGCGCCTAAGTGGAAACTTTAATAACGCTCAACCTTGGTACGGAATTGTTATACGAAAGAGGCATTGATTTCGCCCTTTTCATTTTATATATACTTTGTATGTAAGTATGTATTCCACTTTCACCATGTGCATTTTGTACTTTGTTCCAGGAATCCTTCAAAACCAAAGTACGAGAGTACGTCCAGAAATACGCCATGAGATGAGGTCACCTTAGTCATTGTAACTTGGCTCCGTCTGTAAATACCTTTGTACATTTTGTTTCTCTTGTCGTGTTTGGCAAGACGTCTCCTGCTCACTGCTGACGAGTTCCTCCAGTGCCAATCTCCTCGACGATTCGCAGTTGCTATCTATCCAGCATGTGTGTTGGTTGGTTCAGTGCATGTGACGATGGCACTGAACATGTTGGGGTCGGGCAGCTTATTTATTCCGCTTAAATGAGTTGAAGTCCAGTCCTTGCTGCCGATGTTGTGTTCACCAGTGATCAGCGGTTTATCGGGCATATGAATTGTGTGTTTGTATCCTCTGGTTGTAAGATTTTGAATAGATGAAGGATAATAAAATTCGCTAATTTATAGAGGGATTTTTGTGCTGCATTATCCTACACCAAAATGCTTTTTGTACTGTTGCCTACATAAATTGGACTAATTTTCTAGCTACCAGGGCCATTCTTTTTTTTAAGAAAACTTTCAAATAAGTCATTATTTCGAATAACCAGCCCTAAATACTTTAAGCTACAAAATAAGTCTTTTGAGAAACAGGAAAAGAGTAAAAATCGAATTAACCAACACAATATTTGTACAATTTCAGTCGTACCGCTACGTACATAGTCATCTTGGTCCTATTTAGAAAGGATGAAACTATTTCTGGACTATGGGACTAAAACTGTTCTACGCATACGTTGCATCCCTTCCGAATGTCAATCCAGTAGCAGTCGCCACTTGGCCAGTAGACCTTACAAAGCACTCGCCATTTCACAATTTTTACTCGCCACGTATGATGAAAGGTTTCTCTAATTTATGCATTAACAAAATTGTGCAATTTTCTTTAACTCCAGTATTAATGCAGAAAATCCAGTTATATCGCCCTTATAAATCTGAGCATAATGCCGCAAACCGTTCATCTCTAACTTATACGGTTCCAGAGATATCCCTTTTTTAGTGGCATGCTCTGTAGCTAGTCGCCGATTTGGCGAATAAGGCTAAATTCCAAGTCGCCAACTGTTGATTTCCACTCGCCAAATGGCGAGTGGTGACCGACATTGGGAAGGGTTGATGCGTTGGCAATCATGGTAGAGCTCAAGTTGATTGGAAATTAAGACCATGACAAGTTCTGGCTAGTGCGAGAGATTACCAACTTTACCCGCCGCCTACTGCTACAATGCGGTTCATTCTAGACATATAGGTTTTATGGTTCAACTCCCCGTAAATTGTGTATTTGGCAAAAATCGGAGGTGGACGTTAAATATAGCACATCCCATTCCAGGTTGTCTACCAGTTAAGACCGTTGAGAAATGGGATGTTATTTTTTTATTGTCAGCTATTTTTCACCGTTAGTAAGTGAAGAAGATATTACTTTCGTTTCTGAACTTTCATCGTGCAAACCACGAAGGTATCAGCGACGATATCATCAATGCCAATCTTGCCAGCTCAATGGCTTCTCTTGATGTGGACCAAGCGTGGGACCTTTGCCTCCGCACTATCAGCCAAGCCATTCTAAATCACACCCCACACTTCTCAAATCTGGTGCTAAACAAATCTAAGCTACCGTGGCTTAATCATGATTGCCGCCCAGCAATTAGGACAAAAAGAAGGAACTGGGACATCTACACCCAGTCTAAAAGCCCCCACGACTACGAGACCTACAAAGCCAGCCGCAACACATGCATCTCCAGCCTGCGTCACGCAAGGCGCAAGTATGAAGAAGAGATCGCCAACTGCGCTTCTTCCATCCCAAAACGATTTTGGGGATACGTTAATCGTAATAAAAAAACACATTCCCCGATTGTAAGTCTGGAAGACGAGCACGGCAGTCTTGTCACTAAACCATCCGCTAAAGCATCTGTCCTTAACACTTACTTTGGGTCGGTTTTCAAAACAAATCCACCAATTGAATTACCGGAAAGATCGATTATCCACACCTCTGTAATCGATGATATTGAAGTTGCAGAAGATGAAGTGAAACACATCCTGCTCAATGTCAACAGTAGATCTGCTCCAGGTCCAGATGGTCTCCACCCAGTTATTTTGAAAGAGTCAGCCTCCGCACTCTGTTCGCCATTAACATCACTATTCCAGAAGTCAATTTGTTTGGGCAAAGTACCTACTCAATGGAAGATTGCTCACGTTACACCTATCCACAAAGGAGGATCCAAGACTAATCCATCCAACTATAGGCCAATTAGCCTTACGAGCATTCCAGGCAAAATTCTCGAAAAATAATCCACAAACAAATACTAAACTTCCTCGCTGAAAACAATAAACTTCACCCTAATCAATTCGGGGGGATTCCCGGGAGGTCGACAACCCACAACTTAATACATTACCTGGACAAAGTAACACTGTGGATTGACGAGGGCCTCCAAGTCGACACTATATTTTTTGATCTCGCAAAGGCATACGACACGATTCCTCACAACAAGCTAATGGACTGCCTGGCTGACGAAGGCATACAGGGAACACTTCTCGCCTGGATCGGTGACTTTCTGTCAGGCAGACATCAGCGATGTTCAGTCGAGGGAGCTCTGTCAGAGCCTTTACCTGTACGTAGCGGGATTCCGCAGGGAAGTGTGTTAGGTCCACTGTTGTTTGTCATGTTCATCAAATCCCTTTCCTCAAAGATTTCAGTCGACCACGGCATCTTTATGGACGACACTAAACTCTTTGCACCTTCTAACACACCTGAAACTGCTGCTATCCTCCAAGACAATATTCATCATGTTACTAACTGGGTGGAGGACATGAACATGAACCTTAACGAAAATAAGTGTTGTATCCTTAGGTCTGGCAACCAACGTCTTCACACTATCTACGACCTTGGGTCTCATAAACTACTACAAGACAAGGCTTCACAGAAAGATCTTGGCGTCATTCTCGATGGTGATCTTTCCTTCTCTACACATGTCCAATCTATTGTAGCCAAGGCCTATGCTGTGCTAGCAGCAGTCCGAAATACATTTGATGAGCTTCAACCAAAGATCTTCCTTAAACTGTACTGTAGTCTTGTTAGAAGCATCATCGAATATGCAAACCAAGCTTGCTGGATCAGACTTGAACGCGACAAGGACAAAGTGGAAAGACTCCAGAGACGTGCTGCAAAGCGGGTCATTGGTTTATCCAATCTGCCGTACAGTGAACGTTTACGACGACTCAGACTTCCCACAATGGCTTATCGACGTTCTCGCGGAGACCTTATCTTTGCTTATAAGACTATTAACTCTAACAATCCACTTGAAAAATCTTGGCTTTTTGTCACTGATGATCTTAGAACTAGAAACCACGGAGCTAAGGTGGTGAAACAACGCTGCCGGACATCATTACGACAAGAGTCATTTGCTTTCAGAGTGTGCAATCTGTGGAATAAGCTACCGGCGGAGGTTGTGAAAGCCCCTTCCGTGATCACCTTCAAAAAGCGTCTTGATATTGTGTTGCCCTCCTTTATACCACCCTACGAGTACAAAAATTGGTAGTAGGGGATACTCGACGCCATAAGCCAGCAGGCTTTCTGTCGAATTTTCTTTCAAATTCAAATTCAAACAGGCTAATGTTGGGTAAAATAAAAATACTTCGAACTACACTTCGTTAACACATGGCATCTTAACTTTGATTCGCTTTTGTTTTTATTTGTGAGACTTGTAGCTGAGCAACCACGTAATAGAAATCAGTAAGAACTTGCCAGGGTGAGGAGTAGGATGTATTTTATGGAGTCGACCCATAATCACCACTGATTTTTTTTTAGTAAGAACTTGCATTGATTCCTGGTACTTGAAAATCTCTTTTGCAAATTTCACTGCTTCGTGAAATGTTTTAACATTCACTTTGCATTCCAGTTCGTCACACGGTCGTCTGGGAGGGAGTCTTTTAACATCGCCAAAATCTTATTTTACCAAAGAATTGCTAAGAATCATTAATTACCTGGGAGGCACAAATCTGGTACGGAACCGGGAATCAACCCCAACATATAACCCATGGCTTGAGAAATAAAAACGGAACACAAGTGGTATTTTCACACCGATTTTATTCCATTTTCTGCTAAAGTAAAAATAGTCGCTTCGGATTGCGGCCCCCGGATCATACGTTGATTTGCCTTGGCCGGTCCTGGTTGGCTTAAAAGGTCATGATAGGTATTTAACTGTTTATAGATGAGTTCAGCTCTAATACGAACACAGTTGATCCAAGGTTAAGTGGTTGATTTTAATATACAACTGTGGACTATGGTTTTCAAATGAAAGGCCAGTGTTTCACAAATCCTTTTTATTCAGAAACCTATCAAGTACACGTTTTAATAAAACCTCTGGACACAACAATCTAGTAAATACACAAAGTTGTGTCATGTTTATGTACCAACTCGAAAAGGGGAGAAAAATACTATACCTTTAAGGTATTCACAGGTACAAAGTAAAGCATGGGGTGGGGGAGGTAGGGTCTAAGAATGTAGACATTTCAAGTTAGAAAGAATACGTCCCTCAACATTTACTTTTATAATATGAAAAAATGTCCGTTCACATTTGTGTTTACATAAATGCTCTGGATACCAGGCTGAGATTAAGTAGGTACGGTGTACAACTTTCCTATATTAGTTACGTATATATTTTGCATTACTCCAGGGGTGTACCAGTTTTGATTTACATCTCACTCGAGTTTCTACGATGGTTTTATTTGAAATATTTATGCAATGCCAATACTAAAGTTATAGAGCTGGTAGCATAATTTACATAAAACTTTACTGAAATAAATGAAACCGTGGCCATTTTTTTTACATTCAATTAAGGCATTTGTTTACAGTAGGCTGCACCGATACTAACTTACCGATTTAATACAGTTTAAAATTTTTGCAGTGCCAGTACTTCCAAAATTGTGTGCCCTTTTTCAACTATCATTATACGGTACTTTTCTTCAAAGTCCAATAATATTAAAAATAGGGATGTGCCAATTATCGGATTCATATTGGTATTAGCAGTTATCGGAGGTAATTTCGATATATCAGTACCACTGCTGTCCACCTCCAATGTGCCTATAAACCACATTGAATGGCATACAAGCTGTACTTTTTTCGAAATAGGCAGAAACAACGAAATGTTCGCTAAATGTTGATCGATTTTGACGTTCACATACACCATTTTAACCCTTTTTCACCAGCTTTCCAATAGAACACATCACTAGCTCCACCCGTTCTGAAGTTATTTATGAAAAACCATTCACCTTACATTTTTAAACAAATTTTTGCAAATGGATAAGAAAAACGGCTGCTCGCTGGTAATTTTAGGACTAATGCATAGTTATACCGTAAAGTGCTTGTCTGTTGATTAATTACTATCAACATTTTCACATATTTAGATTTTTACATCTTTACAATTGTGAAGAAAATATTTTGCTGCGTGCGCTTTTTTTTTTGGGGGGGGGGGTTAGGACTGAGGAAATGGCTGCAGAGAAAAAAGCTTTTAATACACATTTTAAAGTTTTCTTTAATATTTTTGTGAGACTACGTTAAATACGAGTTTTTTTGTTTTTTTTTGCAGTACATTGGCAGCAGAAACTGTATTAGGCTACACTTTTATTTTTTGTAAAATAATCGTTATTTAGTGTTATATCGGCAGTCAATATTGGCAGCTATTGGCTTCAGTTCAGGCAATATGACAGTAATTGGTATTGGCACATCGACACGTCCCTAATTAAAATAGCAATCAACAGTTAAAAGATGGCCAGGTAGATACTCGGTGACTTCCTGAACAAAATAGCACAAACCACGCGTATTTATCTCTAACTGTTCCAGAGTTATCAGATATCGGCATCACAAATATCGGCAACGAATCAGATCCAGTATCAGTGCAGCCGTAGTTTTTTTTTTTTAGCATAATCTATGAATTACATATGACATTGTTGCCAACACCGTTCAGTAAATTTTCCAGAATTTCGGCTATAATATTATAACATGCTACTACTAAGGTAGTAAAACCTTGGACTAACTCCAGTACTTTCTCTTCGAGAAGGATGATCTACTAACGTCTACCTGTACGAGAAGGATGATCTACTAATGTCTACCTGTAATCGCAAAAGTCGCTAACCTTCTGATCGGCGAGTGCAGCGCCCGCATCAAAAGCGAGTAACGAGAGCAAAACAACAGAACCATTTGAAAAGTTTCGCTTTCACATTGTGTGGCGATGTTTACAGTTCGCGTCCGAGCAGTTGGTCGCGCTGCCTATCTCTTTGACAGTTTCTGGAGGATACGCTTTGCGTGGCGGCTGTGGTAAGTAGATCGTCCATCCTTCTAGAGAGTAGTTCGTCCAAAAAAAAAATTACAGGCAAATATTTGGTCTAATTGCTGTCACTTAAATGTATTTAGCGTTATAACGTTTATGGACTAATTGTTAGTGTTTTTCTGTCCACAACAAAACATGTCAAGGATTCCCATGTAGTGAAACTTTAGTCCAACTAAGGCTTTTGATGTTATATATTTAGTAAATCTTGACTTTAGTAAATCTTTTGCATCGTAGATCGGCAAAGTTGAACACACTTTCATAAAAACTACATACTGATTCTTCAATCCTTCTGTAAAAGACACCTTTCTGAATGACAAAATTAATGCTGTTGCTTTTTAACTTTTATCCAAGTTGAACAAATTCCTGACACAAACATATTTCTGTTGCGCTAAGCTTTCTTCAGCTAAAATGCTGATTTATTATTGCAGTATTGCTTGGTGCCTTGACGGCGATTGTTGCATTGTATTACTCTGCATTTACTAACACTAGTAATAATGATCTAGTGCGGGTGTGCAGGAGCCGAGCATGGGCAAAGACTGAGGACCATGTTCCCTACAAATATCAAGTTCGTCGAGTTTTGATTACAGTAATGTAATGATTATTTATAATCTGTTTTGACAATAATTTCTGTAAGCATTACTGTAAACAGTGTTTTGCCTCATAGTAAACCATGTGTACCTTCTAAAGCTAGAGGCTTAAATTACATAATACCGTACGCATATACTGCCCTACATTGAGTGCAATCGTCTATTATCACGTTGACCACCGTAATGTCCGACCAAAAAAAAACATATTAGTTCTCATTTGGTAACTAATGATTCTCACACCATAAATTCTAATTTTTATCAGTGGCAGCCTTACATATGCCAGTACAATTTTACACACCCAACACAGTACAGCAATATACTAAACTGCTCTTCCCATATTAACCGGTATAACTCCTGCTACCACTAAAGCCGAGGCATCACCGATACTATTAGAGTCGACACGCTATTACCAAGGGTAGTATGGTTTACCTATTACCAAACAAACCACACAATTCACATAGATAGTTGTTCAAATTAACGACATTTTTAATTCTTTGCAAACCCCAGGTACCAACCAATATTTCCACAATAACTGGCCTAATAAAATGGCAGCAAAATGCCTGATGGTTGCTAAACGTAGAATTATTTACATAATTCCATGATATTCAACAACCAGTTGGGTCAAAAATGGATTAAATAACTGCAAGAGCTTAAATGATTCAGTTAATATCCATCCAAAATAAATTATTTTTTTACGACGGATTGTATCGAGACTTTCATCTCACGCCGCGTTTTGGTGAAGTTTCCAAAATTGGTAACGTAACTGACTTGATGCAACCGTCGTCAACAAAAATAATAACCGGTGAAAATTACCTAAGGCCACTTACAAAAAAAGTCATAGTTTCTCGAGCCTTTCTGAAAAATCAACGCGAGCGATAATTCAAGTTTTGGGCACCATTCTTCCAATATCTACACTAACTTTGTATCATGCACACTTTTGCTTTAAACTAAACTATGCATTTTTGACACTTTCAGCATTTGGTGCTTACAAAAAAAACCAGTTTAAATGTAAAATTGTGTTGTTCTTAAATCGAGGACACTATGGTAAGGGCTAAACTGAAAAAGCTATCTGCACCTTGCAACCAACCTTCATGAATGTGAATTACAGTAACATCACCTGCCAAATGGCCAATGGATATTGCTCACCAATGTTTCTATTCTCGTCATTGCAAAAAAAAAAGTTGAAAGCTTTTTTTTGGTGCTATTTGAACGTTTATTGGACTGTTTTGTTCTAAGGCTCAGATTCAGGCTTAGAACAATGCTGATGTTTGCACTGAACGATAAGATTAATTGTTTAGAGTCGCAGTCCATACAATTCTGCACACATCGCCCACAACTGTTCGCTTATAGCTAGTACAGTTCTTGGGATACACAAATTTCAGATGGCGATAGGTGATCAGAAATAAGTTGCCAGATACCAAATTTCCTTTGCCATTTGTAAGTGACGACCGAACTTGATGAAAGTTGCTTATGGCTGCTTTTCATTTATCAAATTTGGGGAGGGGAGCTTGAGAAACAGCTTCCATTTTATTTTAAATGGCCTAACGTTATGTAATTGAATGTCAATCTCGCGAGTTTGTATACTGGGAAGGAAGGTTAAACTCACGAGAGTTTCACTGGTTGTTGTGCACCCCTGCTTTACGTCGAGACTCGTTTTATAAAACACTCCCAATTAGTAAACCTGTACCGAACAAACAGATTTTGCCACACCGATAATTGATAGCCAGTAAAATTAGGAAGGGTATCAATACTTGATCAGCAAAAGTGATATCCTATCACCGGTCGTCAAGGAGCCAAACATTCGTTCTGCTACCGCTTCTGAATACGTACGTGGTCAAATCAATAGTTGATAATATTCAAGAACATGTCATTTCCACGGTATAGGCCCAGCTTTGTGATGCGTGAAGAGTGCAATTTATTTTACAGTAATCAATTTGACGTTTGAATTTGACGATGCATCACATTAGGCAGGTTTTTGCCTTCCATTTGAGAGAAGAAACAGTAATACGGAAGGAAGGATTAACTAACGTCACTTGCGTTCCAGCCGAACCTCTAACCTGGCTTTATAACGTCGGAGCACATGATTTGACGTTCCCTGCAAACGCGAGCCTGGTTTTCTTAAACCACAAATTCGAAAATCCCATACTGAAGATCAGTGATACATGGATCATTTGGCTAAACTTGAGTTTTGTAGGATGATTTCAAACCATTGTTTTGTGAGTTCAAATACATAGATGCAAAACTGGTGAGTTACGCCTTGAAGGCTTTACTTATAAGAGCTTAAAAGACCAAGACCGCAGCTTATCCCTCTACTCAGCTATCCCTCTACCGCAGATTATCCCTCTAGAAAAAAAGGGGATGCTCGAAGTAAATGGGGCTAAACGGACTTTTGATCAACTTAACGGACTCCTGTACATCAGAAGCTTACCCCTCATGTTAGCATTTAAGTGGCGAACGGGGGTCAAAACCCCTCATGTCTCGTAGCCTCATACATTAACAAAATGTATGGTAATATTGAGTCCAGTACATGAAAACATGCGTGCACAACATTGCTGCCAAACACAAATATGCACCATGTACGTACGTGGGTGATGATGATCGACTGCTCACTCCAGGTGACGAACAGTGTTGACTGGCACAGCACTAGTGGACCTTCGGCGATAACTGAACAGCTCCGGGAATTTTCTTTCTTGTAACTAGTCATTGACGATGCTGTCTTGTTTATCAGTAAGATAAATTACCATTTTTGCTTCATGTTCAAACAAAGATTATTATGATCATTATTTTTGGAAATTTGTGATGTTTTGCAACATTTACTGAATTTTGAGAAAATAAATTGCTGTTTTCAGCTCAAGTTAGTGATCGTTTACCTACCACTTTAAGACTAGTTAAAAAAGCTTTCTTAAATACGTTCGCAGAAATTACATGTCCCTATTTATTAGCACTTTAATGGTTACGGACTATCCATTTGCAACAACTGTTATCAGTCACGTCTTCAACAAAGCAACCTCAGTAGAACATTGGTATCACCGGTCATTTTTTTACTGATTACTTAATTATCGGTTTGACAGGGAAAAAGGCTGATTGGCACAGACTTACGGATTATTTAGTCGTCCAAATCGTACATAACAGCATTGGAAAAATCAACAGGACATTGTGTCTTGTGCTCTGCTTCTGTAGCGCATCGATCATTCCAGCTGAGGATCGTCTGGGGACGAGTGTCGTCTTTCCTTACTTTCTTCTTTTTCTTCCGTTCGCGGGATCGCTTGCTCACAACCTGCCAATCGGAGCCTTCATCCCCGCTCGTAGACATACCCTCTTGGGTATTGTCATTCTCGTCAACGTTGTAAGAATCGTGGTTTCGGTTGATGTAATTGTCGTCGTTTGTTGACACACTTTCATTTGCTTCGTTGTGGCTGTGATTGTCAACAGTTCGATCGGTGTTGGCATTGTCATCGGCAATGCCATTCTCAACCACATCTCCTGGAGTGTTTGTATCCTGACCAGCAGAAGGAAGAGGCCTTCTAACGGGGGATGATGGTTCCTTGTCGCTGTCTGTTTCTGCATCCTCCTTTCGTCTCGCAGTTGGCCCGTCGCGCTCTCCCGTTTCACCGTCGCTGCTATATTCTTTCTGTGAAGCTCTCTTTTTGTTTCGTTGCTTACGTTGGTTTTTCTTGCGCTGACCAAGGATGCTAGAATTTGTCCTGTAACAAACATGAGTCATGGTTAGACAACTAACAATGAGCTTTAAAAAAGTTGTGTTTTTCCCGACATACCTCTTGACAATTTAAAGAAATCGGCTATTATCTGCTCCAACATAACAAAATTCAACTAGCCATATTGTTCATTCTACTATTGGTGATAGATCCACACTTCGTTCAGTTTAGTTGTGAGTTTGAATCTTTTTTTTATTATTCATTTTTTTTTTGGCATAGACAAAACTAGTTTACTCGACACTGGTTCCACAGTTCACAGGTTAAAAGCAGGTACGAAATATGCGTTTTTCACAATTTTTCGTTGTGCTTTGTAAGGAAGCTCCACAACAATACCTCCCTCCCCCCCACCACCTCATCATACTTTAAGAAGTTTAAAAAAAATAAAAAGCCACTGGGTGTAAGAAGTTCTGTGGCATTGTATGATACTATTTGTTTCTAGTGGCAAGAAATAGCATCGTACTAAATTATAGCTTGAATTGCCACTTATTATTGAAGTTTATAAGCTGAAGATGGGCTACCATTTTAACTATGATTTGGCATGTTGTTGTGTCTCTTCTTCAGTTAAGACTAGGGGAACTATTCTTATGAAATTTGTTACGATTATTATACTTTGAACTTGTGCCACAAAACATGTACACTTCTTTTTTTATCCCTAAAAAAAAAATTGCAGAAATTTGTGTTAAATACAAGAGGGGATAGAAAAAACTTTTTCCTTAGACTTTCTTCTCCTTATTTGGACTCCTTTTCTCCTTAGACTTTCTTCAATCCTCTTGTACTCATTTTACCAGGGCTCGAATTACAAGGAGCGCAAAGCGCAATTTGCGCTCCTACACTGACAAATAGCGCTCAGCTCATTCTTTGGGAGCGCACAAATTTGCGCCGAGAATAAGGGAAAATAATTCTGTTTTTCTCCGTAAACTTTCCAGTGGTTTTCTTTGCCACTTCCCCAGTGGCAGAATCGTGCAACGCACAACGTGCGTCCAGACAAAATTCCCTTCTCTGGAGGCTAATCAAATCTTTTTTTTAAATACAAGCCTTTTAACAAACTTTGCCTTTAGTTTGTACGCTTGTTTGGCCGTTTCTCTCCAACCACTCCTGCTCTGTCTATCGTGCTTGCATGTGCTTTCCTCACTATCTATCTATCGGATCCCTTCTGCTGCCCATGACGTCATTGTAATAAGAAACAGACGTCAGAGAAAGTTGTGTTTGCAGTGCGGCGAACAAATTTTTTTTTAATACTTGTTAAAAATTTAAAAGCTTGGAATCGAACGAATGTTTGAATATTCGTTCGTGAAGAGCACATTCGAATAGGATAGGCCTATATCCTATTTGAATATTTAACAAAAAATCCTATGTACTTTCACGTGTTTGTTTTTAGTTAAAAAGGTTTTTTGAGTTTTCCGTGAGTTTCTCTAGCCCAAGTCAGTCCCTTCCCTCCCAGCTGCGTTGTAGTGGGAATGGTCCATGCGTTTTGGATTGTACACTTGCAAATGGAGGGGGGTAAGCGATTCCAATTTAAACTTGCTTCTTAGCACTTTTTTCTTTTGGACTGTACGAGACTAAATTAAACTTTAATACTTAAAAAAAAGGGGGGAAGGCCTAAACACGATAAAAAAAAGTTTATCGAGAATATTCGAAGCTTTTTTTTAATATTAAAATTTCCACCTGAGTTTATATATATATATTTAATACATAGTCTAAGTCATTTGATGACGAACAACTTTTGTGAATTGCGCCGAGATTGAATAATTTGCGCCCACCTAGCAGCTCAGGGGAGCAACTATTTGCGCCCAGAAAAAAAATTCTAATTCGACCCCTGAATTTTACCTTTGACTTTTCCTCCCCTCTTTGACTCGTTTTATTTTAGTCTTTCTTCTGCCTTCTTGGATTCCTTCTCCTTAAAATTTCTTCTTCATCCCTCTTGGACTTTCTTCATCCCTCTTGGACTCATTTTTCCTTAGACTTTCTTCTCCTTTCTTGGATTCTTTGTCCTTACCCTTTCTTCTTCCCCTCGGACTCCTTTTCCTTAGATTTTCTTCCCCCTTCTAGTACTCCTGTCTCCTTTGGCTTTCTTCTCCCCTCTTCGACGCCTTTTCTCTTAGACTTTCTTCTCCGTTCTTGGATTCCTTTTCCGTAGACTGTCTTCTCCCTTCTTCAACTCCCTTTTTCCTTGGCCTTCTTCCCTCCTCTTGTACTCCTTTTTTCTTTGACTTTCTTCTTCCCTCTCGGACTTATTTTTATTTAGACTTTCTTCCCTCTTGGACTCCTTTTCCATTTCTTCTCCCTTCTTGGTAGTCCTTCTCGTGTTTACGTCTGTTAGGCTTAGATTTCAAAAGAAAGGACATTCACCTTTCCAATATCCTTGCAAAGTTTCGACAGTCTGGATTTCTGGGGTTGGAGGGGCTCCGAAAAAAGCAGACGAATGATCACGACGGAGTGAGCAGTGATGTAGCAGCCTGAAGAAGGTAGTCGTTCTGAGCTCCTCCAACTGCAGAAATTCAGACTGTCGAAAATTTGCAAGGATATTGGAAAGGTGAATATCCTTTCTTTTGAAATCTAAGCGTAACAGACGTAAACATGGACTCGGATTTTCAAAGTAAGCAATGTGACATTTTTTAATTGAGTCCTTCTTCCCCCTTTTACTCCATTTCCCTAACACTTCTTCTGCACTTTCGGACTCCTTTTCCCTTAGATTTTGTTTTCCCCTTCTTGGGAGTCCTTCTTCCCTCTCGGGCACATTTTCCCTTTAGACTTTCTTCTTCCTTCTTGGACTTCTTTTCCCTTAGACTTTCTTTTCTTTTCGTAGACTCAAAAAATTGCTACCACTGCGTTTTGTCAAGAACCACCCTGTATATTTGGTTTTGCGGTGAACAAATTTTTAGGGATGTGGGCTGGGGCATGGAGGGGGCCAATTAAAGTGTTACAGCACTAGTCCTTTCCACTAGGCAACTACAATGACATTTCGAAAAAATTTTCTTTGAACTTAAGTTACACGTCGTGCATGGGTGGTTTCGCCCAACGCATGTGTACATGCAAGTGTATGTGCACTGAACTACTGGTCTACTAACCTAAACAATGTACGCGACACCACTTCGTTGAAACGGACACTCTTCTTCGAATGCGATCCTTGTTCGTCAGCACTGCTTTCTTCAGGAATATCAAAATCGGGAGAAATAACTTCTTGAGAAGACCAACTGAGATCATCACTGCCTGACTCCGAAATGCTGCGTCCAAAGTGACGAAACTTTAAGATCCCTTTAGGTTTCCAGCTCTGAAACAAATTACAATGATATAGTACCAGTGTTCACAGTGATCATTACACAAGACTAACTTAAAAATGTCACATCGCTTACTTTGAAAATTCGAGTCCATGTTTACGTTTTGTACGCTTAGATTTCAAAATAAAGGATATTTACCGTTCCAATATCCTTGCAAATTTTCGACAGGGACCTTCAAACCCAAACACTCAGTTCCTGCTGAGAGGAAAGTTTAATAAGTTGCTGCGGGAGAAGTGGTGCACTGGCCTGCAAGTTATGGAGGCTATGGCCTCGCGACGCATTCCAACGAACGATAGCAGCAGACCAACGTTCACGACGAAGTAAGCGGTGATGTGGTAGCCTGATGAAGACAGTCGTTCTGAGCCCCTCCAACTCCAGAAAACCTGACTGTCAAAAATTTGCAAGGATATTGGAACGGTAATTATCCTTTATTTTGAAATCTAAGCGTACAAAACGTAAACAAGACTAACTCGGACTGGTTTCCACAAGCTAACATTCAGTAGAATCATGAATGGAGCCCCAAACAAACACTAGTTTCTGCTTTTTAGCTAGCTGAAACCAGTTCGGTTTTGTGTTTGTTAAATTACCATCAGTAAGGTGCCTTTGCTCTCATCCACAGAGTATTCGCCACTGACAAGCCCAAACAAGGGCAAACAGTCTGTCTAGGGATCTCTATGGGTGAGAGCTACAACTTGATTTCATCGTGTTGGTAGGAATGTAAAGAAACAACACAGTTTGCTAAAGTATCACAAGTTAGAAAACAACAGATTCGTACAGATATAGTTTTTGAAAACGGGTACAGAAAAGGAAAACAAACAAGGTTTTAGAAAGCACATTATTACTGCACTGTTTAGTCCATGTGAAGCCTTTAGACACGTAAATAAAATTATACCATTTTAACCAACAAAAAGAACTGCTGATTAAAAAAAGGTAAAGATGAAGTTAGGCCATTTAAAAAAAGAAAGTTGTTTCTCAGGCGAAAAAACATTTTTCTATGTGGGTGGGCGGCTTTTTTTTTTACATTTTTTTTAGCCATACCAACAGCAAAAATTGCTGATCTTAAGAGTAATAGTAGATAGTAATAATAACAAGACTAATAATGATATACTCTTATTCCTATTGTTGGTGTGGTGCTCGTGATGGTTTTTTTTTTTTGTCCGGTGTCTCGTAATCGTATTTTGTTGCAAGCGCTGCGGTAAATAGCAAGGAAAATGAAAAAAAAAAAGGTCCGTGCGGCGACTTTTAGGCGATGCCTGAGAAACAACTTTTTTTTTAAATGGCCTTAGTTAATGTTTGTTACACCAGTTTTCAGTAAAGGGTTTAGAGAGCAACTTTGAAAGGTTTCGACGTCTTAATAGTCAAGAAATAATATATGGGTTGGGTTTGCTTCATTGTGCTTGGGTTATACAGTTACATACTTTTGCTGTTGGTAAAAGTTAATAATTAGCTTCAAATTAACGTCAATCAGATAACCATTTACACACACTACTCTACACTTTGTTGGTTAACTTTGTTATACCATAAATTGTGTAGCTAATAAAATTCTCCACACCTTCTCTTATGCTTCTGCTGAATGTAAACTCCAGCGTGTGAGGCGCAGGCAGTTGGATTACGTAGGGCTTCCAATTGTACTGACTTTTTCAAGGCCACCTTGAAGTAGCTGGCTAATGTCTACCATGGTGCCATAAAAATAGCCCAATTCTTTCCATGCATGAGCCACAACCTCCAGGCTAATAGTGATAGTGGGACCTTTACTCTGGATTTGGTAATGATGATGAAACAGGCCAAGCAAGGACCTGTTACTTGACCAGGTCAAGGTCCGATTACTTGACCAGTTCGATCTTGTTTCAAGTGATCGGCTGGCCAAGGCTGGCCTGAGGGCTGCAGTCATGGTGAGAGAAATGCAGCAACAC
>JAHWFP010044383.1:89055-99126 GCA_023313725.1 Lithobius niger | reverse complement strand
TGGTGTGAAATCAGGACTAAGGCCCACGAACACATTCGGGGCATTGCAGTCTTGCAACATCTTGACTCTGTGCCTCAGGCTTAGGCTACACCACATTGCTTTCTTATTATTGTACCAAGTTGTATAATTTCCAGAAGTAAATAAACACCCATGGGCTTCTGCAGTTAATTCAGCAAAAATCTGGCGTGGACGTGAAATAAAGAATAATTCATTTTCTGACCTTTCCTCTGGACTTCTATCGCAGAAAATTCGTCATTTAAAACCTTTTTTTGAATGATGTGGGAACTGCCAATTTAAGCTCCCTTTTAATTGAAAAAGAGGGTGGGAGGGGAAAAGAGAGGTCTTCTACAAGTGTAGCAAGACAGCGGAAGAGTCCACCATGGTCCCAGGGAGAGAGAAGTGGCCAGTACGCATAGTGTAAGCAGTGGGGGCATTCCTTTTCTCCAACTATCTTTCCATTCACAGCATGAAGCTTTAGTTAATTTTACAGCAGAAAAACGACGATTTAACAGGTGGGTGTCAACTCCCCTATTCCACGACCATACAATCATTTTTTTGTGGGGGGGGGGGGAGGTGGGAGCATTCGCTTCGTCTGGGCGTTTGATACACGATTTATTGTATTTCTCAGTTAACTGGATCTTTTCTGTTCATCACCTTATCGACAACACGTGGCGATTAATTTTTTAACTTATTCAACGACGTTTAGCCAAATAGCAGTTACAAACCGTGCAATGTTCTAAAGTAAAAATGGTCAATAACGCTTAATTACAAAACTTTCGTCACAGTGGTTAATACTTTCAATGCATTTTAATTCAGAAACTTACCCCATCAGCACTAGATTCCGACATCGACCTTATTTTTTGCCGGGGCCTGACCGACCTCTGAGTACACCACGTTGGGTCTACGGAAAAAAAAAAGAAAATACTCGGATTAAAACAAAATAGGTACACTTCAGTCATAAAGACCTCAAGAAAGGATCGGTTTCCTTACCGCTAACTACTTCAGAAACAGTGTCATGGTTTTCGTCATGAGAAGCGTCGTCTGATGAGGCGTCGGATTTTACCGAACGATTCAGTACGTTTGTACAGGCGGACTGTTCTGTTGCTGGTTTGTTGTTCTCACTTGCTGAACAGTCATCTTGTTTTGTGGCTTCTGGCACGTCTTGGTTACCTATTTTCTCTGTAGGTGACGCATCCGAGTCTTTCACCTGAGACACTTCCGGCTGATCCGCCTTTGGTGATTGTGATGGTTGTTCTTTGTTTGTTGCCAATTCTGTGCCTTGCGATACGTCGCGCTGCATGGTAAATTATGAATCACACAAAAATATAGTATGACAGCACTACGTTATACAACGAGTGTCTAGAATGGGATGAGTTATGGTCACTCGTAATTTGCAGCTCTTGTTAAGGACCAGATCAGTAGTGTATTTACATAGTATTGGATGGCACCACCATCACTTTTGTACGCAAAGTATTGGAGGCCATACGCAAATTTTGCCTTTATTTTAGCTCCTTTCCCCCATCAGCACACTTGTCAAGACTTTTGGGACTTTCCGCAGAAAATGATGTCACAAACATGATGTTGAAACCCCTCCAACTTCGTTACCAATGAAGATAGTAACAGTTTGGGAAAATTCGACAACTTACTTCATGACATTAATGGAATTAGTCAGAATTTATCGTGATTTCTGATGATGTTTGTTTGCTCTTTATCCCGTCATTTTGTTTGTCATTCCAATGCATGTGTCACTTCCGAAACACAACCCCCCCCCCCCCCCAGTTATGCCGTGGAGACAGTATACTGGGTGGTCCAACTGGAGTCTGCAGTGTATTACACATATTGTGAGGAATAGCATTTAAACTGATCCACATAAGTAACAAATAAGGTACAAATTCATTGATCACAAATGCAATGACCTTCACACATTTTAAAGATCATTGTGTTGCTAATTTCTAAAGTAAGCATCCTAGAGATAATAGGACAAAACCATTCCAAAAAGCTGCTGAAAATCGGTTAAAAATCAAGAAATATGAAAGAATCAAAATATACGGACAGTAGCTACACTGCAAGTACTCAGTAAACCTAGCACATACGAGGTACCAAGTACATCCTAATTGCTCCATGCCTTACACGCTTCCATGCAATAAGGCTATTACCTGTACCACCATGTATAAGTAGGTCTAAATGTGTGTTGAAATGGTAGTATTGTACTCAACTCTTAAAATAAAAAATAGTGAATTTTGCGAGTCAATGGTCCCAATTACTAAGTGTGGAATACAAAGTGTAAGATAAGAGTATCAAGAGGGAAAAGGTTAATTAGGGGAGCGAATTTTTAACTTCGGCTGTACTGCTCTGTCGGTACGCCTACAAATGGTAATAGAATACTGCCACTTGGAGGTATGCGCCAGATACCAAGCTAATATTAACACACTACATTTTTAACCATAGCTTGATAACGAGTTTTACAAAACTTTATGTCAATTTATTTTAAATTTCTAAATGCACCTATCGTGGTAATTCCAACGTTGCCATTTTAATGTATTTCTGCCTCGTAATGATACCGTACTTAAAACCGGCACTAATTTTTTGAGCAGAGGGTTGCCCCTTGCTTCGTTTTTATGGTTTAGGGCCGTCCGTCTTCTAATTGTGAAATATACCAACGGTCATTTAAAGGTATCTTATTATACCAAAACCATCCATTAGGCTAACCGTTGTTACCTACCTTGATTTCAATTTCCACTTTATCTGCAGCGTGAGACACCACAGAAACTTCGACTCCAGAACCCACCTGAGTCTTTTCATGCTCTGCCTCAGTCTAAACAGGGAAAGATACTGGAGGTTAAAACACCATATTTTATTTACCCAAGCGTCCAATAGCTTAACAGATGCAGTCTGGCAGTTATCCACACAGCAGTTGCTGCTGCAACTAACTTTCAACAATATTGGTTGCTACCTGGGGAATGAAAACCGTGGGAATTGAATTTGAGCCCTGTGTATAGCAATAGTGTGTCACTTATGGCCACGAAAAAAAAAATTGTCGGTTCTCAATTTTAGACTCTGCAAAAGCCTTCTTCAAGAAAAAAATTGTAAGACCATAAAAAGGTAATTGTTTGGTTTACAGGTGCGTGCGAGTACCTTGAAATTATCAGGGGTCAAAATGTTTCAACAAAAGTGGTTTGTCACAAATTTGTACTGTCATTGTAGTAGACAGCGATTGTGACTTTGAAATTCAGTGTTTCGGGTCATATAAGCTATTCAAGTTCAATTTTCAAAGTTGGCTAGTGTAGATCTCTGTACGGCTTTTTTTTTTAATTTCAAAGTAAAAATCGTTATGGTATTTTTAACGTCACACAGAAATAAAAAAAAATATATACAAATAAAAGTCTGGCCACGGGGTTACTGTTTGGAATTATAAAATATGCGCGACAACCAAAACATTTTTTTTTCCCGTGGCTTAAAACAGCAACAGCTTGGGAACCATCCAAGTTACAGGAGAACTGCAACAAAAAACAAGAAAAGTTTTTTTGGGGAAAGACAACAAATTGCTTGTCGCAATGCAGTTTGGGAAATCATTGAGTCTGCTGTCTTCGGTATTTAATTGGTGTTCAAATTGGTGTTCAGATGAACGAGCTACTTGCATTGGAAACTGGTCACAGCAAAATGAAAGTGAAACAAATATGAAATGGCTGCTAAGTACGTCAGTTAGAATAAGAAATTTTAATACATTTTTAATAAATAGAATATATTTTTTAAAAATTACATTATTTGTTCATGATCGTGGAGAGGTAAATTTGTAGCCTAGCCTACTTTTGTCACATTTCTGCTTTGCTATTTTCTCAGACAATTAAAGCCCTGCACCGTTTTCAGGTTAGAACCTACTGCACACCCAAATGTCAGTATTTTTCAACCAAATCTGGAAGGAGTAGGCAATACGTAGGCTATTTAAAATAGCACAACCCAGACAATTCGGGCCTTCTTGTGGGATTCTTCAAACGAAAAATTCACTTTGACTGTGTCCGGATAGCAGAGCGCACATCTAGACGGGAAAACTTCCCCCTATACATTTGAATAATTCGACCAGTATCAGGGGTTGAATTTTAAAATTTTGGACCAGGTGCAAAATTTGCACTCCAGAACTAACCCTGGAGTGCAAAACACCAACTTGAAGTGCAGTAAATGTACCTACCCCGCCCCCCCCCCCCCCCCCAAAAAAAAAAATTCAATTCATGCCAAACTAGATGTTAAAACCTTGACCTTTTCCCCAGCATTTGCCCACCTATTTATTGCTGGTTCAGCATCATGGTCAGCTGTATTTGTTTCGCTGAAAGTGATTCAAAGTAAGTCACCGATGCAGGAGTACTAACTTGCAGCGCCAGTCTCCCATAATTCTTTTGGCACATGAATATCCCCATTTTACTTCTGCTGTGCTGACAGGGAATAACAGAATTATTGTTAATCTGTGCACAACATTTTTGCACTTTGTACTGTAAACGTGTTGAGCTGCGGAGTGCAAATATTGCACTCCAGCATGAAAGTTTGAGGTGCAAATTGGTCATTCTGGAGTGCTCCTGGTTATTTCGACCCCTGCAGTATGGCGAGTAAAAAGAGTATTTTGCCGGCCCTCCTGTCAGGCCGGCTGAAATGTGTTTCTATTGCCCGGAGGAAACATACATTATTGCGTTTTTGTTGCATTCTTCCTTGAAGGATGATCTCGCTGGAGGATTCTTCAAATCGTCTCTAGATGGCCAGGTGCGCAACCCGGTCTGCGCATGCGCGACTCCTCTTATAAAAGCGGCTTGGCGATTTCCGCCTGCCGTCTTTTTTACCCTCTCGTTCAGTCAGGTGGTGACACACGAGGGGAGGTAGGGCGCGTACAGGTAATGTATGTTTCCTCCGGGCAATAGAAACAATTTTCAGCCGGCCTGGCAGGATGGCAGGCAAAATACTCTTGCTATTGCCCTTCGGAAACACAGATTACCTGTGTTTTTGTTGCATTCAACAGACCTCGTCAAATCTGGTGGAGGGGTCCACCTGACGGGTTGCCTTAGGGTTGCGAGCTGGCTCCTCCAAAAAAATCATAGACTTTTGCACTTTATTGAGAACAGGAAAACAGGAAATTGGTTCTCTTTCGGAAAAATTGGTGGTCCTGAAAAGGGCCGTTTGTTTAGGGTCTTGCTTCTGCTTCAAGACATCTGCTTCAGGACATCAGTTTGTTTTCAGTGCTTAAGGAGGATGGATTATCTGTCTGGCAGCGACTATGGGTCCCAGACGGTGTAATCCAGTTTCTTGTCTTGCCCGGATGTAATGGCTGATGAAAACGGATTGGTTTCTCCAGGATGTTGCATCCATGATGCCTGCTATGGCGATCTTGTTGTGGAATGCCCAAGAAGCTGAGATTGCCCTTAGTTCATGTGCCGTTGCGCTGATGTTGACGTCTGGGTGGTCCAGACGAACGATCACGACGAAGTAAGCGGTGATGTGGTAGCCTGATGAAGACAGTCATTCTGAGCCCCTCCAACTCCAGAAAAACCTGACTGTCGAAAATTTGCAAGGATATTGGAACGATAAATATCCTTTACTTTGAAATCTAAGCGTACAAAACGTAAACATGGACTCGAATTTTCAAAGTAAGCGATGTGACATATTTAGATCCCTGGTATATGGAGAGGAAGGATTGTTGTCTTTAGGGATTTGCAGAGAGTGAAGATTTCGGAGGTGATTTGGTGGAGAGAGCGTGAGTGGGTGCCGCCTTCCTTTCGAATGTAAGCTACTGCTGTTGTGTTGTCGGTGTGAATCTGTACCACCTTGTTGTTGACACTGGCTTGGAAGTTGTAGAGGGCTTCCCAAATGGCTCTTAGTTCCAAATAGTTGATGTGGGTTTGTTCGTTCGTTTCCCATTTTCCGGATGCCTCCTGGTTTAGGATGTGGGCTCCCCAGCCCTGGAGGGATGCGTCCGTGAAAGGTGAAGCTCTGGTTGAGGTTCGTGTAGTGGTAAGGAAGCTGAGCTTGTCGTTATGTCGGTCCACCATAGGAGTGTGTCGTGGGGAAAAAGGTGGTTTGTTGGTTTTGTGAGGTTCTTGTCTTTCGTTATTCCCCAAAGGTCTATGCGGAAGTGGTGTAGTGGTCTTGTCATCGACCTTCCGTAGGGGACAAGTGAGGCCATGGAATTCAATTTTCCTATTAGAGAATTTAAGTCCTTTAAGTTGTGGTTGGGTTCGTTGCGAAATCTGCGACAGGATTGGATGGTGCTTTCGATTCGTTCAGGTGATGGCGAGATTTATGCAGATACGAGGTTGAAGTGGGCTCCGAGAAAGACGAAGGATTGGCTGGGGTTCGAGTCTTGATTTCGGGTAGTTTATGGCGAATCCCAGTTGTGAGAAGAGTTTTAATATGTAGTCTCTTTTTGTTTCTAGAAGTGAAAATGATTTGTCGTCCAGGTAGGCATTGGTTGAGATTTGGTTTTGGTGTAGGTGTGCTAAGATTGGTTTTAGAATGGCCATGAAGATTCTTGGAGCGGCATTTAGGCCGAATGGTAGGCTTTGGAATTCGTAAATCTTTCCGTTGTATAGGAAACGGAAATAGTGGAGAATTGCATGGTGCAGTGGGATGTGCAGGTAGGCATAGGTGAGATCTATTGTGATTGTCCAGTAGTTTGGTTGAAGTGTTTGACGAATTGTGTCTAAGGTGTGCATTTTGAAGTATTCGTTTTCGATGAAACGATTGTGGCTTCAGATTGAAAATGAGGCGTTCTCCTCCAGTCTTTTTAGGTGTGAGGAAGATGGAGCTGTAAAAGCCTGGTCGTGAGGGTTGGGCATTCTCGGATGGCTTTCTTTTTGAGAAGGGTGAGGATTTCGGTCGAGATTGCCATGGTGGTGGAGACGTCAGAGGTGGTTTTGATGTGAAGGTTGGGTGGAAACCATTGGCTATGATGTTAGAATGAAGGGATCGGAGGTAATACGTTCCCAGGCGGGTAGAAAATGGAGCAGTCGACCACCGACTGGGATTGGTGCTTGTTGATGATTGTCAAAGAGTGCTGCAGGCTTTGCTCCGTGCCCCCGGTGGCGGCTCCGTTGTCGTAGGACGAGCTTCGGTTAGGTCTGTTTCTTTTGCCTCGGTTAAAAGATTTCCCTCAAAAGGAACGGTTGTCGTAGTGTCTGGTGTCTTCTCTGTTGTAGTAACTTCTTGAGTAGTTGTTTGAGGAGCAATTTTCTTCTTGTTGCTTAGTTGGGAAGGGTTGTTGAGAGTTGAAATTATTTTTCAGCTTGTTTTTGAATTCCTTTGGTTTCTTTGAGATGTCTAGGTGTGGTGCTATCTTTGGAATCTGGCCGTTGAAGAGGTTGATGGATTTATGGATCGGAAGGTTTCGCAAAATGTGGCGAGTTGATTTGTTGAGCTTTGAAGATGTGTTCAAGGCGGCTTCACGTTGGATCAGGGTTTAAGAGTGCTTTGGTGATCCAATTGAAAGAATGGAAGGTGGCATAAGAAGCTTTCTTGAAAAGCTGATTGATTAAGTCCGCTAGACGGGTTGCTTCCGTTCGACTTGATTCAGTGGCGAGTTTTTCACATAAAGCGTTGATAGCCTGTGGACGACGTCAGCCTGGGAGGCGGCACGGAGGTCGAAGCGTAGCAGCTTGCCATTGTCCTTGATAATTGCGGAAGGTATTTCGATTTTTCTTGGGATGAAAAGAGAAAAACCAAAATCTAGTTTTGTTTCAGTAGTGAGAAACTCGTTTTCTTTGTAGGTTAGGTTTCAAAATTTCTTGAGTTTGCAGAGCCCTCTCCTAGGGGACGGAAATATCAATTTTCTTTTCCTGGACGTGGCGGTGGCGGTTCCTGATCGAGGATGAGGAGTTCACCTTTTCCCAGCAGGGTGCCACCGTTGCGGAGTAGTGTGGTCAATAAGGTTGTGGACTGTCCCAGCAAGCAATGTTTTTTCTTTTGTCGGTCTCGTTGGTTGTAACCAAAACCGGTAGCAAGGCCTCGGTTTATAGTTGGGGTGGTAGAATCTGGTGGTGGTTTGTATAGGAAAGATGCTGGTACAGCTTTTTCAACTGTTTTGAGTAGGCGACGGTATGGTTGATATTTCCTCGTTATTGTCTTCCTCATCGGAGTCATCACTTGAGAAATGAGCGTGCCGTGATGATGAAGAATTTCGGGAGGAGTTGTTTAGTGCCGAAGCGGTGTCCAGATCTGAATCATCTTGAGAGCCAAAGGATGAGGAAGATGACGGAGAAGGGAGTCGACATTTGAGAGTTGGTGGTGCCGAAGGTTTTCGGAACGGCGAAGGGTTTGCTAAGCTGGATGGCTGTGAAGTGCGAAGCCGCTTTGAAGATGGTCCTGCCGACGTATTGAGGTTTTGGCGTAGGCCAGGTTTTGGTGTACGCTAGATTGTTGAATCAGTTTGCGGCGAAGGTGGCGTGGGTTTCTTTTTGTAGCTGAATTTTTTGATTGCACGATCCATGAGCCTGTGGACTTCTTTTGTAGTGGTGAGTGACTGCAGCGTGAAGTATGGGAATTTTCCGACGAAGCAGAAGACAAGTCTAAGGGGACGTCGGTGTTGGTGTGTGGCGACATGAAGACGTCGATATGTTCCTTCATGGTTGGCTGCAAGGTATTGGTGAAACCGGCGGGGAAAGCGGCGCAGGTTATAACACATGGTGTGATGAGGGTGGAGGCAAAGGCAGGGACGAAGGCGTAGGCGGAGCTTCTACCAAAATTTCAGGATCAGGAGGCGTAGGGCTGGCGGGTGAAGGTGCAGTCCTAGGCGAAGGTTTGGCCGAAGATCTGGATCTTGCCAAAAAGGGTGAAGGCGTAGGCGAAGCTGGAAGCGAGAGCAGCGAAGTGTCCGTTCGATGCGGGTGGAGGAAAAGAAGATGGCAGGCGGGAATCGCTGAGCCGCTTTTATAAGAGGGGTCGCGCATGCGCAGACGGGGTTGCACAGCTGGCCATCTAGCGACGATTTGAAGAATCCTCCAGCGAGAGCATCCTTCAGGGAAGAATGCAACAAAAACACAGGTAATCTCTGTTTCTGAAGGGCAGTAGAAACTAGGAAATGGCAACGTCCGTCTAATTTCTGCCAGCCGACGCCAAGTAACTACAGCTGCTGATGGAACAAGTTGCCAAAGAGACTGACAACAATGTTACAAAAAATTGTCATGAATAAATAATTATGAACTTAAATGAGCAAATAATGCTATTTATAAGGCTGTCGGTTAGCTCAAATGAGCAAATGTACTTACAGTAGACTATGCTTCGCCAAACTCAGTAATGTGTGGTGCAGTGGCAACCCGGACCACTGCACTGAGACTGGCGCTGATGACCTAGCTGTTGGCGCGCCGTTAAGCCTCAATTCCCCCCTCCCCCCCAAAAAATAAACTCAGTCCAAACTTCAAGTTTAGAATCTTGTCATTTTTCCTTCAAAAGTGGAAGAAACAGCATTGACAGGCGGTGGGCTTTTTGTGCTAGTCTTTAGACTTGGCCTGAAGAAGATTATTTGTACCAATAGGCTAGTTGAAAATTTGCACGAAAAGTGACAAGATTATATGACTTGAAGCTTGGACTGAATTTGGCGAAGCGTATTCCACTGTGTGTACTATCTCGAAGCCAAAGTAAAATGACCTAAGTAAATTTTTTTCAATAGTGAGCAAATTTATTCACTGTACAGAACAAGTTTCAATTGTTTTTTGTTTTTTTTGGAAAGTGTAAAAAGGCTAATTATTGTACAGAGCGACAAATTGAAATTGTGTCCTTTGGCTTTTACTGCTCGATTGGTTCATCATTTCCAAACTTACTTTGGGATTTGAGAGGCAACAAATATTAAGACCGGGCACAAACCGGAATACAGCTACTGTTTTTGTGACATTATGTCTAATTTGATTTACATTCATCTTCACCAAGATAAAGATGAGTGTAAATCGAATTGGACATAATGTCTCAGAAAATATCATATTCTTTCATCGCAAAGAACTCCATCAGTTATTTACAGTTATTGTTGCAAAAATTCTTGTGCATATCTTAGACTAAGATTGTAGGCTATTGATGCAAACTAGACAGGAGTGCTTAAAACCGATC
>JAHWFP010044383.1:71248-84055 GCA_023313725.1 Lithobius niger | reverse complement strand
GTAAAATGCAAAATAGGAAGTAAATATTTGTATAGGATAGGAAGTGAATAAGTATAGTCCTCAGTAAACTTTAAACACAAACAAGATGCACTAACACTGCATTAGTAAGTCGACGTGTCGTATGGTAGAATAAAAAAAAATCTGTAAATGACGTATGAAGTTGGAACGGCCGACATACCAACAGGACTCTACTAAAAAATCTGAATGCATGGTGTACTGAAGAATATCTACTATATTGCACATTATATTAAAAAAAATTGTCTCGTAACTTTTGCTACTACGATACGGCAAATGAGCCAGAATCTTGTGTGCAACGATGCAATCACTGACCAGATAAGTTTTCACCGGACGCTGATATTGGTTTTCTTACAAAAACACAAACCGAAAGCTAACTAAATTAACTAGAGCATAATACCTTGTGTGCTGGCGCACTGCAATTCACCCACCCACATACTTGAATTTCGTCGGATCAGAATTGAACAAATGTGTCTGGTTTTTGAGATGTCTCAGACGTAAATCGGCTACCCGCATTTTTTGGCCACAACAGCATTAATTCAACGTGCGACTAGGAATAGTAGGCCAATATATTGAATGCACATATGATCCAGGATTATATTTTATGCGTACACGCCTCCACACAGCGGTGTAATTATGTTAGGCAGGGCCACTATCCAAAAACCTCGCTGTTGATGAAATTGGATGCCACCATCCCACACGCACGTCCCTAAGCCTGTTCACCAATGACGCCTGCATGGTGGACGCCCATTAATTAGTAATGTAAGGTGTTTTTATTCTTTTATTTCCCTGATGATGGTGTCGCCCGTTAATTTTATTGACACCGAAATATAAGTTTTTTTTACCATTTTCGCCTGTGCTACTGGCTCCGTTTCCACTTCTTTCATTAGTGCACATACCATTTTCGTAATAAAAACATCTGCACACTTTCACAACATAGACAAACACTTTGTCTTGCAAATTTTGGACCCCATACAGGCGTTTTTATCAGGCTTCAAGGATTATTGGGACTTACCTACATCATCTTCCTTCGTTTTTGTTAGCAACGAATTCAAATTTGGCCTACCTCGTAACCTCCAGAATTTATAGGGCTGTATGCTCGGTTCATCGCCCACCAACTCCCACTTGACAGTCAAGCTTCTTGCGGAGATCATAACTCACCAAGTATGAGAACCTCGGGAATACAGGACCTTGGATGTTCATCTCCAATGAAAATCGTTATTGCAACCGCAAAATTTGTTTTACCCTCCTCTCCCTACCTTAGAGATTATTTTTTTTATAAATGAGCAATTAAAGCAACATAACTCCCTCCGGTATATTTTAACAGTTTCACTCGATACATTACCGGAAATAGTTTTATATAAACTTATTTACCTTTCATTTGCTGGTCTAAGGGTACGATGCAGATGTCAGTAGTGGCGCGTGAATGTTATTAGGCTTGTTTTAAACGGCTCGGTCCGAGCGGTATTTAACTCCCGCCACATCGCTGGCAAGCCGCGGCCCTGGAGGAAGGATAATTAATCCTTCGCTCATGTTTGCGACTTGGTCGTACGATGTGTCACGTTGCCGCGGCCCCGAAATGAGTTTAACTAGTGTCGTAGAGCAATGCGCGCTGCGGTCGTTAGAACTATATTTTAGCGTAGGTGACGCAGAGTAAAGCGGCCAGAACGGAGGGATTTATGTGCCTTTAATATATGCCTAAGACATTACCCGACATTGCCCGTTCAACCCTGAACCCGTCCTTTAAATATTCTAGGCTAGTTGCGTAGGCTATACATTTTACTAGTTTTTATGTAGCCTATTGGTAAAAACAGTACAATGTGCGTTACTTTCAAAAGGCTTATTTTAAATTACTTTACGAAGAATCAGGAAGATTCAAGAAGAATAACACTTTACCACCTTCAGGAAAATTGTCCAGTCCAGCTTAAACACCAATATTTCCCTCATTAAATTTTCGGTGAAAACAAGAGGGCGTTCACCTTCATCAGAACGCAACGAGGCACAAAATTTAAATACGAACGTTACATGGTTTAAATTACCGACTATGAATATAGTAATGTGATGGGACATGGCCTTCAGCTTCCCTGAGATGCAAACTGGGGAAGATGCAACTTCAGCCTTTTTGCACCGTCAAATCACTCGGCAGTAAACTTGGTTACCAGGATCATTCGTGGACCAGAAGTCTGGGCTCCTATTCAATGATCGAACCATTTGTACAAATACCCAAACACGTTTGCATAACTATTCATTACGCCATTGCAGGGATGCAGAATATGAACGCCCGAACTAGGTGCGTAGGAAATTTCGGAGAACTCGAGAAATGCACTGAAATATGGCTTGCGTGCATAGTAAAAGGCTTTGTTGTTAGAAATCTGTAAGACGTTCATGGGATAATAATCATATTTTGCCCAGTAAGAATTGTATGCAGCCCTGTGCCACTGATCCACAGTTTGCCAGCTTTTCCTATATCCCACTACACGTCTAAGTTCCCATTGCTCCACCCTGTCCATACTCATTCTCAGAATCCCACTACCCTACCCCCGATTTCGCTCGCTCCTTTCGCACCCCCGATTTCGCCTCTGCTAAAGTGAATTGTCTCCATCTGAGAGGTAGCATCATGTTTCAGGAATTAACTTGATTTTACCTTGTTTTCGTAACTCTCGTGACGCTGCTGTTGAGTTTGGGGTCACCAGCCCATGAGTCATGTTGAGGTGCGACGTCACTGGCGCTCTTTAGAACTCTCCATTCAGTTGAGTTCTGGTTGTAATTTTAGAAGGTCTGATGCAACAGCCAATGGCATGAACATATCAAGTGTGCGAGCCAAACTGTCTCAATATTCGTTGGTTTAGATGAATTGGATTGGTGATTTTGGAAGGTAGTGCTGGTGTTAAAAACCAATGTTTGTACATTTATTTATTTTTTGTAGATGCTACCTTTGAAGAGCTGGTCCGAGCTGCCAAGCGATGTTTCATCAGTTACACCGACGCCACACACGAACAACTGCTCGCCCGACTTGTTAACCTCTTCACGACACAAACCAATAGCAACCCCGTTTTAATTTTGTACACAGTACGCACTGGTTTTCACTTGTTTCTTGAAACGCAATGCTTCCCACCAGGTTCCGAGATAATCATGTCGGCAGTGAATATTCCCGACATGGTCGCCATTGCTCATCACCATCGACTGCGGGTTGTGCCTGTCGATGTGGACATCGATACGCTAAGTGTAAATCCGGAACATTTAGAATTTGCAGTAACATCACGAACGGTAGCCGTCATGGTTGCCCATATCTACGGCAAGTGGATGGATGTGGCACCGTTGATTACAATTGCACAAAAACACAAACTGTTCTTCATCGAAGACTGTGCCGAGGGATTTCATGGGTTCGAATACCTTGGGCATCCTGAAACAGACCTGGCACTTTTTAGTTTTGGTGTCATAAAAGTACAGACTTGTTTTCTGGGTGCTATGGCAAAGGTTGGCCGTAGAGACGTATTTGAGCGCATGTCTGCTCTGTACTCCCATTACCCTCGCCAGTTGGGACGTGAGTATCTGCATAAATTATGCAAATATGGTGCTGTATTTAGCTGTCTTAATGTTCCTACTCTTGTTAAGCCTGGCATGGAAGTGACACGATGCTTCAGGATCGATCATCAAAAATATGCCGTTCAAATGCTTAGGGGTTTCCCAAAGGATCCGATTGTAAATCTGAGCCGTCAGCCATCAACCGCCCTTCTGGCTACAATGGTGCACCGCATTCCAAGGTTCTCGTTGGAGGAGTACAAGTCGGGTCAAGAGAAACCTTGGTACGCCGTAAATAAGTTGTGTACCATCGTCAAATGTGTTGGATTGAAGGCATGGCGACGGAATTTCTGGCTCTTTCCCATACTAGTGGTAAGAAGAAATTGTTGGTTTTACAGACTCACTGGTTCTGTAACATGTCATTTATTAACGATTAATATTATTTCTAACTCTTTTTTGCTAACAGGACGACCCACAAAAAACGGTTGACATCTTAAGACTACTTGGAGTTGACGCTTACACAGGCTCAACGCAATTGCACGTTATTTTGCCAGAGGTTGTGGTAGAAGATGAATCGTGTAAAAGCTCCGAGTCTCCTTATGCTGACAGCCAAGCATTTCCTCACCAGGCCAAGTACATGATCGATCATGTCGTTTATCTTCCTATTCACAAACAAGTGCCAATCGAAGTCGTTGATCGTATTTGTTGGGCAGTTCAATTGTCACAAGGGCGTCAAGCACAGTCAAAATCTAATTTATGACCCTTGTTGATCTTATAGTATTTATATGGAACAAAAACACACACTACTTTTCACGGTATGGTATAAATTTGCCTTATTCTGATTGTAAGCCTTATTCGGTTTAAAATTTAATAAGATAATGCAATCGGTAAGATTATTTACAAATCATTTGATTGCATTTTCAATTTTAAATCGAGGGGATTCTGTATTTCATCGAATAAGTGTCCAGGCGCTTCTTTATTTTGTGACCTGAAAATCTTGTGCTATACGTGCAGAAATCGACTGACCACTTGCCAACTGGCATCAAAATTGTGCTAGTTGGCGATTAAAATGTTTTTCCTAGTGGCTAATTTATCAGTCGGATTGGTGATAAACAAAGCCGAACAACAGATTTTCTCTTGTTGGCAGATGCTAATGTATCGTATACATTATACCATTTTAAAGGTGTTTCTCCCAACTTTCCGATGGCCCAAATCTCAATTTCAAGCCCATACTGTTCAGAAGTTAATGAGGGTAAAATAATAATCTGATACAGATATCTTTATTCTGAATGCCGACAGGCTCATTGCTACTTAGGTACAAAGAATCATAAAAATCAGGATGTCTACTCTTTGTGAGAAATGTTCGTTGACCTAGTTAGGTCTCGTAGCGAATTTTTGGTGGGACACACAGTTGTACGTGTTATTAAAAAGTATAAATACGAATCTATGCATGGCGAAAATCCAAAAGGACAGAAAAAAAACTGGAAACCACAAACTATCCCGTTGTTTTTCATAGGAACAGGCGATGTGTAAAGACACCGAGGGAGGGCGCACATCTGATGTCATCAGGGGAGAGCATTCCACGCTCTGACCACCCTGACACCAAAGCAAAACCTCCGAACATCCACCCGACATTGCGAAAGAAACAAAGTACGAGGTCCAGCAAACGAGCTTCCTCCAATCGATGTCAACGAGCCCGCTCAGGAGCTTGAAGATACAAATCAGATAGATTTTGCCTTCGATCAGCAAGGGTTTCCAACCCAAGCGAGCCCAGCTGATCCTCGTATTCAGAATGACATAAATTCCAAAACATCCTCGTAAATCTCCTTTGTGCCGCCTCAAGGTTCCTAATGTCACCCAACAGATACTGGGACCAGACAGGAGAACAATATTCCAACAGAGGTCTGACTAAGGCTTTATAAGCTGGCACCAACACATTTGGCGAACGCGTAGAAAGTGTCTGCTGTAAAAGGTGAAGGCCCGGTTAGCCTTGGTCGCAACAACAGCACACTGATCAGCCTGCTTTCCATTCGCAGAGATGACCACCCCCAAGTCCTTTTCAGACTCAACCACATTAAGGGACACTCCACTAATTTTGTAAGGAAAAGCCAACTTTCCTGGCCGCCAGCCAATACGCAGGATGTGGCATTTCGCAATATTCAACGTCATCATAGCATCTTCGGTCCATGCCACCATCCTGTCCAAATCACACTGAAGCGCCTGACAGTCCTCAATGCTACAAATCTTACGGCCCATCTTACCATCATCAGCACAAGCCAAAACACAGGAAGTGATATCATCCCAGGTATTGTCGGAGAACACAAACAGTTGTAGTCGTACATTTAAATTTCCTGCTGTTGCTCTCTGCTTCTGCATTGGTTGGAGTAGGTAGCGATAGTGGCTCCCTCTGCTTCTAGCTCACTGAGGAGAGGTTGCCACTTGTAATAGGCGATTTTCGCTGTGAGATCTGAGGTGACAATTTTAGTCACATTTTATGGAAGGCCTCTTGAATGTTCATCAGGAGAATAGTGCTACATAGGGCCACATTTCCCAACTGGTGAAGCACACAGTCCCGTGGGAGGCACGGTTTCACTGCAGGGAAGGCGCGAGTCACTGCCAGCACTGAACTATAAAGATCAGTGGTGAACTTTAATTTTTAACTATGCATCGCAAAAGAAGTTCTATTGTATGTGCAAAATTTAGCCAAAATTCTACAGACAATTTTTTTCCTTACCAGTAGCATTCATTTTATTAAAAATAAAACGTACGCAGTAATGAATGGGGGAGGGGGCACCATTGAGTGTGAATACTGATGGGGAGTAATACTGTAGAAAGGGTATCTAGACTTGATCCTCATCTTATAGTCCTCGAGATTATCTCCATGCGGCACTTCCAAAGCACCAACTTTCTCCTGATGAACATTCAAGAGGCCTCACATCAAAATTTGACTGAAATTGTTAATTTCAGTATATTACTGCTACAACACGATCCAGGGATGTCTGAGATGTCTAGATATCTGTGTGGGTGAGAGCAGCTTGATTTCAAGTGTACAACATGTACAACTTAGCAAGAACGTATCCCTGACTCGAGAGACGTGAAGAAGGTGGAAGATTCGGCACGAGCCCAAAATAGGTCAACGAACATTAATTGGTAAAACGCGTAGACATTCTTATTTTTTTGAGACTTTATTTTGGTACATGTTTGCTTACAATTTATAAGAAAAGCTTTAGTAGAATAAACAAAGGACAACTAAGTCAATGCAAACTTAAGGTTGTGGGTATACACGTGTAGTTAGTCTGTGCCTTTAACTTAGCTAAGTTTGAAAATTCACTTTTTATCACCTTTAGTCACCTTTTAAAAGTGAATTTTCAACTTTAAATTAATTTTCATAGTAATAGTAGGCAATGTGACATTTTCAAATTAGCTAAGTTTGAAGTGTATATAATTACGTTACACCATGCTGGTAATAATGTACATAAATAGTGAAAAGGCTTTAAAGATTGAGAGAGACTTATAATATATTTATTTTTGTGCAGTTGTCTGTAACCTTTGATTGACCTGTAGAACCATTCATTGTAATTTGTAAAAGCTTTAATAGCAGCCGCTGCCGTTAGTGCTGCGTCCTATTTACAAGTGAATAGTGGTGATAGTAAAATAGAGCGTCCTTTACGTAAATCAAGGGAAACGATCGCAGTACAGTTAAACCTCGTTATAACGTTACAGTATAAACTCTTTAGAACTAGTGATGTGCGATACTCGAAAAATTCGAGCCGAGCCGAGTATGAAACTTGTACTCGAACTCAGCTCGCTGCTCGTGTCCATACTCGAAAAACTCGAATTCAGCGAAAATGTGATGACTTTGTCAATTTTTGACCGATTTTGATATTCCAATACCGTAAATCGTGGATTAAACGCCCATGGGCTTATGCAGTTAATTTGGCAAAAATAGGGGGGTGGGCTTCAAATCAAGCATTACCAATTTTCTAACCTTTCTGGACATCTATTACAGAAGATTCGAAGCTTTTGAACGATCTCTGAAAGACCAATTTTTACATCCTTTTAATTGCTATGAAGAAGGGAGGAGGCTCAGGTGACAGATGCCCAGGCCTTGTGCAGGTGCTAGGAGCTAAAGGAAAAGTCCACTATTACTACAGGGAGGGAGAAGGGGCCAGCAAACATAGCAAGCAGCCCGAAGGCAGAAAGGGGTGCGACGTGCGACTGTGTCGCAGATAATCTGGCACAGTCGCAGACAAAACGTGCCATTTTGACCAAATTTCTGCTATTTCGCCAATTTTTGACCAATTTGGACATTCCAATACACCATTTTAATCGTCTTGACGAGACCTTTCCATTGGTGGAAGAGCCAGATCAATAGAATAAAGCACTGAAAAGTTATTCAGTAAAAACCAATAAATACGCACGTAGGCATACGAAGATTAGCTGCACATAATTTTTCCCTGAATATTGGTTTCGCAGACAGTGGCAGAAAATTCTGCTTGGGGGGCAAGCAGTACTATCTTTATTCACATCATATAACTTTTAGGTAATTTTTCATAGAAAAACGACAATTTGAGGGATGGGCTTTAACTCCACTATTTCACGATTTTGACTTTACAGCATTTTAGAGGGTGGGCTTTAGCTTCAAATGGGCTTTTAATACACGATTTACGGTATACCAAAACGATTTTCTCGACGAGAGCTTTCCAGTGGTGCAGATTAAAAGTCAATAGCTCCAACAATTTTCAAGTTATATCCTTAAAACTGAAAAACCATGACCCAAACAGTCAACTAAGCACCATCTTTGTTCCTATTATGTAAACAAGTTACAGGGAAAATTGCAAACAAAATATTTCCATCAAATACTCGAACTCGGCTCGATACTCGATTCTTCTGTTGCAAACTCTGCTCGGCTCGACTGCAATGAAAATTTTTCTACTCACACATCCCTATTTAGAACGATACCTGTTGGGTTTTCTAAATTGTATTGTTGTGTCAGGGTTAATGTTATAAAAAAATCTCGTAATAATATTGTTGTAATATACTTGCATAGCGTAAAAAGAAAAGAAAAATTGTGTGGGTCTATGCCAGGTAAAATATAATCATCTAATGTCTACAATGGTAGTGTAACTTTTCAGAAGGTAGGCATAAGCCACGCAGTATTGTAGCTAAGACCTTGAGCAGGCAGCGTTGTCAGGATTTATTTCATGCAAAGAGATGCGATCGACTAAGCAAAGGAAAGTATCGTTGTAAAGCGGTAGAATAGAGTTGGGGAACGAAATACTCTATTTTCCGTGAGGTTATTGTTGTAAAGGGTATTGTTATAAAGTGTCACTTCAGTCAAAAATCGCTCAAATTCAAATAGGCTAAAGCAAATATGATTTAAGATTTTTTACAGGCATGTCGTCTTATGGTTTTAAATAAATATTATCATCATCAACAAGCCTTCTTCCACGATGTTCTAAGAACTACACAAAACTAGCGCTGGCTTGTCTGCTAGTCTGATTTTGAAACAACACGCGTTGTATCGTTGCCTTGAGTATTGACTGGGTAAGTGATCGTTTCTACTTCCGTGCCACATTTGTGTAAAACTATCTCCTACTCCCTGTTGCAGAATCAGAGCGACGCCCGACGCTACGTCGCAGTACGGCTGGCAGTGTTGCAGTACGATTTATCCTGCACTTTTTTTTTTTTGGTCTTCTTTTTACGATAATTTCGCCAAAAATTGACCGATTTTGACATTCAAATACACCATTTAAACCGTTTTTTCGAGAGCTATTGAATGGTGCTATTGTCATGACGATAGATTTGGTCGTTCTCAAATTGTTTAGCAAAAACAACCTACAAGGGTCTAGAAAAAAAGTTTTTGCAAGAAACTTGTTCATGAACCAAAATGGGCCTAACTCAAAATTCTGCACAATGCAAAATTCCACCTTCGTACCCTACCTGCAACCCGCAGACACCTCCCTCTTCCCGCAGACAGTTTTTAGTTTGTAAAAAACTTGTCGCAGACCGCCAGAAAATATTCTGCTTCTGGGCTCCTACTAAGGATGTTCAAAATCCATGCATTTTGAATTGAAGCGATTTTTGACTGAAGTAATTCTGAACATCGAAGTAAGTTGATTTTGTTTTTTTTCAATTATTATAGGTGGTTTTTTTTGTTGGCATTAGAATAGTGCTCGTTGACCGACCATTCTTTATTAAATGTTCCGTTATAATGGGTTTGTTATAAGAGGTTTTACTGTATTTGCTTGCAACATTAAACTGTTTACTGTTGCAAATCGGCAAGAATATTAAACCTGGCATGGTTTACCCCCCCCCCCTTATAATGCTATCCTTTACACTGTTATGCCACTTATTGCGTTGAACTTTGTAGTTCCTGCATTCAAATCGCAACCCCGTTAATACGATACAATTTGGATGGGCAAACTACTTGATGATTCATCTGTTAGAAATGCAAACAATTTCAGTATTATATCAATACTACCGTAAATCGTGTATTACGGTAAACGCAGATGAGGTTATGTAGTTAAATTGGGGGGGGGGGGGGGCATTAAAACAAGTATAATCTATTTTTAAAACTAACTTCTATCCAGGGAGAGTATTTTTTCTACCACAGACAAGTTGGGAATAATACGATCATTCACGTACATGATCAGGGTTTAATATAGCATTAACACAATGTCTTTATTCTCATTATTTATTCGCAACTTTAGGTAATTGCATGGTCTCTACTCCAAAATACAAAAAAATTCAGTTAAAACTAATTTCTAACCACACAAAACTGAATATCGGCGCGATTCACGATCAGGAACCCCTATGTGTTGGTGCCATTCCATCATTCACGTACGTGATCTGGATTAGGTCTAGCGAAAATGCTTTTATTCTCATTTATTCATGAATTTAGTTTGTTAGATGGTCACTCCTCCAAATTTCCAACTTTACTTGGTAAGCACAAACTACAAACAGGAGTGGAATTGGAAAATGGCCGATTTTTTATTGAACACTTTCTACCAAATCTTAAAAATTAACACATGTAAAATACATAATACATTTTTTTGGCACAAACTAGGTGCTGTCCCATCGGCTTGACCAGACACAGCGTCCAACTGCACAGGCCCGTAGGACTCGACAGGGGTAGCATGGCTGACCAGTACTACAACAGCACCAGCCCGGAAAGGGGGAGGCGTGTTGGGGGCCATCAAGTCCTGAACCTTCACACGGGAAGGACGAGGAAGCCCACATTGACAAGACAAAGTCGGACCCATAAATAAAGTGAAGAAGGGGTGGTGGTGGATAACGCAAGCATCACTTTACAGCGTTGACACAACACTAGCCTCTTAACACGGTGACCTTACATGCCACAATAAAGTCGAGTACCTGCAGCTGTAAAGCAAACTGAGTCAGGAAAGACTCGTTCGTGCCGCCAAACAAACTCGTGTTAGTGAAAACCCACGCTCACAATTTGCTTGACACTACCACTCTTGGCGAATTTTCGATAGTCAATTCTGCTATGGATGGAAAAACCTAGCCAACTATCTTCTTAATGGCGTGCCTGAAGAAGATAGTCGGCTAGGTTTTTCCATCCACAGCAGAACTTACTATTGAAAATTTGCCAAGAGTGGTAAACATTCTTGTCTTTTTGCAATCTTGCGTATTTTCACTCAGTAAGTAAATGACGTCTGCTACGCTCCAGAGTATGCATCTTGACGGTTTTAAATTGTTAGGATTCATTGATGGAGGGAAAGGACTTGGCACGGATTCCTGTAGATATAGAAAACATACTGGTTTTCAGCTTGCAGTTCTGTTTTGTGGTTGTTAAATTACCATCAGCAGGTGCCTTTGCTCTCATCCACAGAGTATTCTTTACTGATGAGCTCAAACAAGGGTGAAACAGTTTGTCTAGAGATCTCTATGGGTGGGAGCAGCTTGATTTCAAGTGATCAGCGTTAGCCTGTTGTTTGCTTACTGCTAAGTAATGATGCATGGAACAGTTGTTTAACGGTTGCTGTCAGTGCATGATCACTTGGGAAAAGTGTGTGCAGCTCAGTTTTTGGGTTGGCAGGAGGGACGAGTTGACGAAATCCGTCCTTCTGAAACCGAGAAAGTGAATTGGCAATATTATTTTCCAAACCTGGGACATGTACGGCAGGAATAGTGTAATTCTCATGTAGAGCATTCCATGTGAGACGCCGAATGGAGGAGACTGCTGATCTTCCTGTACTGAGGGTATGAACTCTGGCTTCATTTTCGCACATAAAGGTATTTTCTTTCTCGACCAATTCTCTCCCCAAAGACATGAGGCAACCACAGTAGGATATTATTCGAGAAATTTCTTGGGAAGGAAGATTCTGGATCTCTATGGCCAGTGCTCGGCAAACCAGCAAAATAACTGCCGAGCTCTACCATGGATGCCGCATCAGTAAAAATCTGCAAGTCAAGAGCTCTCTGTGAAGGAAAGTTCATGAAACAAACGAGATGCCGAGCCACTCTTTTAGGAAAGTAACCCAAAGGAGCAGTTCTTTCACATTGAGGGAAACACGATGGTGCAGTCTATGTACACTTTTGGCTAGACTTATATAGTGACCGACAAATGAGAGCCCTGTAGGAATTACTCAAGTTGCTTGCAAAATTAAGGGGTCTTACAAAGACAAAGCAGCTCTCGACAGCGTTGATGCAACACTGACCTCTCACGGTGGTGACCTTACATGCCCCAAATGAGGTCGACAGCGGTAAAGCAAACTGGGTCAGGAATGGTTCATACACGTCGCCAACCAAACTAAAGTTTGCGACTACAGGTTTCGATGCGATCACACCTTTTTACAGCCATATTGTTAACCGGAGAGTGAGTGATTGCTCTTCGCCTTCCTGGAGAGTTCACCTGGAGAGAGTGATACACACACCTTCCAAAATCTGGCCGGAAAAACATTCCCATTATTAAATCCTGTTGGTTAAGGCGTTAATTTCGATAATGCATGAAACTTTTATTTAATTTTGCAGCAGAAAAATAACGAATTAAGGGGTGGGCTTAGCTCCAATATTTCACGATTTTGGCCTTAATCATTTTAGGGAGGTGGGCTACAGCTCTTAATATTTCACGATTTTGGTCTTTAAGCATTTTAGAGAGGAGGGCTTTACCATTATAAAACTATTTTGACCTGAAGCATTTTAGGGAGGCGGGCTTTAGCTCTTAATATTTCACGATTTTGGTCTTTTAAGCATTTTTGAGAGGTGGGCTTTAGCTCCATTATTAAACTATTTTGACCTTAAGCA